>JAECUM010042710.1:0-27427 GCA_016617855.1 Megalonaias nervosa
ATATATATATATATATATATATATATATATATATATAATTTCTTGGAAATTTACTAAGCATGAACACTAGTGGATTCATGATTGGTGAAAGGGATGATTCTACTTTCCTTATATTTTTTCACCCTCTCGATTACCCGCCAAGTACACACCGTTCTGTTCTTAACCCTTCCTTCGGAGTTAGATTCTTCCGGTTTCCTAACACTGGTTGAATATTAAGGCAAAAGCAAATCTTGAATTGTAAAACTACGATCCGCTAAGATCAGACTGCCCAGACTACGATAATTGGTCCCTCATACATATATGATGTAAACATTATAGCCACAGCTGGTTCTGTTGCTATCAGAAACTTTTAGGTTATGTTTGTAATATGAAAATAAATTTCCTTGACGTCCAAAATCCCGTGGCATTTGCACGAAAAGTAACGTACAGTCGGCTGAAGATCGTATATTTTTAATGACTTATATAGTCTTGGTGTGAATTATCTGAGATGATGTTGGTCTGGAAACATGTATTCTCTCAGTTCGTTAAAGTGATTGTACAACAACTGAATCCATGTACTAAATATATTGATGATTTATGAGATTGCAATTTGGTAAAAAAATGACTTAACAGTGTTGAGGTTGAGGCTGACCTCGTCTCCAACGAACCCGAGTTAAATATAACTCCGCTGCAGGACTCAGTCGACTTTTTTGCTTCCGGTCACGTTCGTTGCCTGGTTTGTTAGACCAATATTTAAAGCTGTTGGCACTGTTTCTTCCGACATTCAACAGTTCTATAAGGTGTCTAATAACAATATGCCGGATCTACAGTCAACCTGTTTTTGTGGTACACACAGACCTCTATTTAATCATGTCAATTTTTAGAATTAGGTGATTAATTTTACTTTCCAAAAAGTTATTATTATATTCAGTTTAAATACATGAATGTACACATAGTATGTCCTCCTTGTCTTGGGATATGTCTGGCTGCAAATTCTGGACTTCTATCAAATTAAATGTGTAATTACAGTAATGGATGGTCGTGTTGCCGTGTTAACAGACACATGTTCTTGATAGACGACGAGACCTGCGTGTATTATGGTGCAAAATATAGACAGAAAAATTATCAAACCTGTTTGTCTGCATCACGCGAAGGAATCGGATCAGTGCGTTTTTCCGTAGAGCCCTTTAATTCCGCAAAATAAACTCTGCTAGTTCTAGTCACATTTTCAACCGAAGTTAATGTGTTCGTCGAACACAGTCTAATCCATTGGAGGCGTTTCTTTGGTCGAGTCCAAACCTTGGGAAAAGGTAAAAAAAAAAAAAAAATTAATAAAAAAAAAAATAACCAACAAAAATATGTGTAATAAACTTAGGATGTGTGCTATTGTATGTATGTCTCTTTTATTTTATTGTTTTGTTAAATTTAAGTGACTATTTTTTATCATTGCGAGTCGGTGTTGGGAAGGTATTTCTCAGCCCGAGTAATTAGCCAATTTCTAGGAGCAGACATCATAACGTACAGTATTCATGAGACTTTGTGACAGCATGAAAAAGTTTCGCAAAATGGACCCTCCTAATTTCGTAACATAGGGAATTCTCTGGATATGTTATGTATACGTATTTAATAATTTGTTAATGGGAATAATTCTTTACATTAGGTATTTAGGTCGTGTTCTGTATTGCATTGCAGTATGCGTTAATATTTCGGCTCGGAAGGGCTTACTAATAAGTCACACAAATGTGAAACAAGAGAAAACCAAACAAGTATGAAATTAGATTTTAGTAATGTGTGGTCATTGGGTGATTAAGATAGAGTATTTGTAGTATTCGCATGTTTAAGAACCTTCCAGATGAAAAGGCTGTTATCTTGAGGACCTTGGATATAGGTGAAAACTAATGACTTCAAGCCACGCTCACACAGATGTTTGATTTGCTCGAAAGAGAGACCCTATGCGTGTAACAACATATACAGTACCAGCTGGCGTATTATTTCTTGTTGTAAATAGGTAATTAGTACGTGTGGCTAGTGAGGTGTAAAGCCTGTTAAATTCCCTCTTTGTTGGCGTATATTCATTGCCAAATCTGAGGCCTGTCTCAATCAGTGGTAAATTTCAAGTGTGCCTATCTCCCTATATATCAATATATCTCCTTCTCAAAGTAATTATCATGCCCTCATAAAAGATTTTGGCAAATTCATACTGCATGCTCAAAACAAAAATTCAAGGTTGACTTTTTTTCTCGTAAGCCCTTCTACACATAAAATAAATAACGGAACTAACTGTTATGACTATTTATTTAAAAAATGTTTTTAAAAAAACCACGAACACAAAATAGCACGTTAGTCAAGCTAAATTTGCATTGATGGCTAAATAATAAATTCAAAAATAAAATTAAATGTAATGCAAGTACTGAGATCATACGTTTTTGTGAGGTATTTTTTCAATATTACTTGACCCTTTAAAAACAAAATAATACCCAGTGACCTTGAAGGAAGTAGTCCTGCAGAAGTAATTTTTACATTTTCTTCTATTTTTAAACCATGTACTTTTGCCAGAGAAATAGTTATCATTACGGCCATAATGGGAATTCAGCGAGAATCTTATGGCGGCATGTTTCTCTCCAATTTGCACGATGAGTCGTAAAGTTGAAAATATCTCACAGAAGAAGACGAATAACAAATTATTGTGCTTATGCTCCTCCATGCGCCATTTAAGTGTGTGTGTGTGTGTGTGTGTGTTCCTAGATATCACCACTCTTATGTCTGCGTAAATACCAAGCAGTCAATGTATTAAATTTTACCTATATCCTTTCTAATGTTATCTTTTAGAAACTTCTTTCATTCAGAAATAATTGAACCTGGTATTGTAAATGTATTCGTATCGAACTCAAGAGGGATAATAAATGAGGAAACAATTCTGCCTTTCGAAAAGCATGGATTATACCTGCCGTATATACTCGCTTATAGGTCAATTTCAACTGCAGAAAACATAGACCCAGACATGCCGTCGCATACAGTTACGTCGGATCAGGGTTTATGCAGTTTGACGTTGGACTCGACATATAAGCTAAATATATACGTTAGGTTTCACTAATACTAATTGTATCTACATGGGAAACACGAGCCCCTTTACTAGTCCATATCAACCGCTATTAACACAGATAATTCATATTATGTAAACAAGGTTTATACGTGTACGTTATATCAGCCATCCCCTTTAAAAAAATCGAATTTGGTTTCTGTTTCAGTCCAATCCAATCTGTGACCAGTTACTTCTATTCTTTGTATGGTAGGATCAGCATTAAATGCTTAGATTATTGATAATCAACGAAATGTTAAGCACAAAGTTGCATTAAATTCACTAAGTATTAGTTACTCTAAAATGAGATAATAGGTGTACAATATCTCATAGGGGCCCCGAGTGGCCGAGTGGTCTAAAGCGCTGTCCGTTACGGATCACTGCCATCTCACCTCTGTCTGCGTGGGTTCGAGTCTCGGATTCGGCCAATGTAGCTATGTGAGAAACCTTGCCAGTAGCTTCTTGTGGGTCGCTGGTTCTTTCCGGGGTTTTCCCGGGTTCTTTCTCCACCAATAATACTGGCCGCCATGTATAGCCTATCGTGTGATGAAAAATGGCGTTAAGCCCTACAACAACAACAACAACAATATGTCATAATAATTACAACACTGAGCGTAGTGAAAGTAGTACTATTTTTTTTCCCCACTAGGCCGTTGAGTAAGCAAGGATAAACCAGCTTAATAAGATCTACCGCTTTAACGCCTCGAAAACCAGCATATCGATAAAGATCTCAAGTAACTGAGTACCTTATTTAAACTAATTAGAACACTACGCCATGACTTATGATTCTTGATTGATATGTTATAATTCTGGAACAAAGAACAAATGCCATTTTGCTCGCTGTTTGACGTGTCGTTTGTTTATTTTCTTAACGTATCTTAACGCATATATAAATCGAGCCAATTCTTCTGTTACATCTGAATTAGCTTAATGCTTTTTCTAAAAATAAAAATAATCCCACTTACTTAAACGAAATTAAGCGGTAAAACTTCTAGAATGTACGAGCATATAAATATGCATGTACGTACTTGTTTATGTATTCATCTACACACGTATCTTGTTACTTTTTCTCCGCATGCATTATTATGGTGTATTACCCAGATGAAAAAGATACGCGTGCGTGATTATGGTGTGTGTATTACCTACTTGCCTACATGAATACAGATACACAACGAAGAGAGAGAGAGAGAGAGAGAGAGAGAGAGAGAGAGAGAGAACTGTCATTCATGACAAGTATAATATTTACTGCTGACGTCATGATTTTATAAATTAAACACACACACACACACACACACACACACACACACACTGATGTATACATTTCTCTTCACACAGACAAAAAGAATGAGACAGGGAAAGAAATCGAAAGCATGATCTGCAGATAGTAATTTTAAACTGATCAATTGACTTACTTGGTATTTTCTCCGCCGACCCCAGTCAAAAGAAGGAAGCTTGACTAAAACTTGTCAACAATACACTCGTGTCAACAGACGTTAATATAGGGATGACTAAAGTGCATCTTTTAAAATGAGCTACTTGCTGTTATTCGGCATTAGATCAAATATGAATGTTTATCATAGAGGTAACGATCCCTCTGACATGTATGTATTGTTACTAGGAAAATCTATACGCAACCGTATACTCAGAAACAACAGGTTTAAGAAAATCCCATTGATCCAAAATTAGCACAGTACTACTTCGAAAATCCCCATGTTTGAAAGCAATTATGTAATCGATTTTCAACCACAATCGAGCATGTCCGTCGGTACTAATAACTATTGTTGTTATTATTATTAATGATGATGTTGGTGCTTATAGTGATGGTTATCTAATGCCTCTGTTGTTGTTATTATTATTGATGATGATGTTGGTGCTTATAGTGATGGTTATCTAATGCCTTTGTTTCACAATAAGGCGAGAGAAAGAAACGCATCTTAAACTCGTTGATTTGATCCCACTGGTACTTTAGCAAATTACTGAGAAAGGAGGCGAGTGAAACATTGCAGCAAACAGTTTGCTACTGTTTTCCATTCACGAAATGAATCCAAGTTGAAGATTTCTATCTTCTTTTACGCTTACCATTGGATACAAATTTGAAGGCCAATGCTAAGAATCAACAACAGGAAATTGTAAAGATATTTCGCCTGATTCGCCGGTGCATAATCCAAAAAATCTTACCACAGCCAGTTAAGTAAATAAGTAGGTCATTATAACCACATGCACATGCGACACGATACAGTCCTATTATACCTGCACCTGTGTGTTTCCTGTCTTAAGTTAACAATAATAATTGCAAAATGTTTGAAAACTCTATTTTTTTATTGAGTATTGCCCTAATTTTAGCCACAATTATTCATAACGAATATTTTCACAAATCGGTTTCAAAGTCAACACACCCTTTCACCCTGCACCCCACCCCCATCCACCGTCCAGTCAAACCTATAATGTATCCGTTGTATCTGCGAAGTCACGTTAAAATCCGTGTTCTTAAGCATGTCCGTGGAGCGTATAACGAACCCCTCTCCCCCTCAGCAACCAGTGCAAGGGAAACATACAAACACTTAGGCATGAGTTATGGTTCTTGATTGATATGTTATATTTTTGGCACAATGCACCAGTACCATTATCTTCACGGTTTGAATGTCGTTTGTTTATTTTCTTAACGAATCTTAACGCATATATAAATCGGGCAATTTCTATTGTGATACATTAGGTCAAGGTCAGCTGATAATAAATTGAAGCAGATGAATTTACTTGATATTTTCTTTCGCTGATCCAAGCTACAGGAAGGAAGATAACTATGCAAAATACAGAATTCCATTCGTACAAAAAGATATCAGTATGGACATAAGTGAGGTACACACCATATGCATGGATTCAGTCTTATAAGTATTTCGGATATTCACAGGAACTGCACATGACTCAAAACTGGTATACATGTTTTGGCAGTGAGGTAACAATTCTTTGCACAGGCATACGACCGCCCGGTGACCTAGTGGTTAGAGCGTCCGCCTCGGATGCGGGAGGTCGCGAGTTCGATCCCTGGCCGAGTCATACCAAAGACTTACACAAATAGTACTTATAGCTGCTTCGCTTTGAGCTCAGCATTAAGAGGTTAGAGTTAGGACTGGTCGGCCTCGTGTCAGGATAATGTGACTGGGTGGGACATCATACTACATGTCTGCGTCGTGATGCCCCAGTGCTAGACATCACTATAAACTGCCATACATCGTAGCGATATGACTTAAAAATCTGTTAAAGCTACGTTTAAAATCCCAATCACACACACGCACGCATACGTTGTTACTAGGAAAATATAAACATTCGGTTATAATATATTACGGGATTCCCACTGACCTAAGAATAGCGCAATGCACAAGTGTGCATATGACATGTTATAAGGTAGTTTTACGAACTATAGCATACAAAAAGTACATAAATATTTCCTTTGAGATAAGACGAGTTAACCAAAGAGAGTGATATTTGCTGTGTCCTATAGGAACCAGTTCCAAGAATCAACAAAACTTTTCATACTTCTTTTCATTTCTTTTTTTTAAAGGCAAATTCTGACTTTCGACAGAAGTAGTTAACAAGTTCAGTGCAGTAGAAGTCACAAACTACCGATTTGAGACTTTGAGAACTATGAAAGAACAAGTGTGAGAAGATAAATCACTGCATGGATAGACATGGATAGTAAAAACTGTTCAACCCGACACCAAATCGGACGGATAAATTATGTCGGACTTAACAGAATGTTGGTTGTTGTTGTTGTTGTTGTTGTAGGGCTTAACGCCATTTTTCAACACAAGATAGGCTATACATGGCGGCCAGTATTAATGGTGGAGGAAGAACCCGGGAAACCTCTGGAATGAACCAGCGACCCACGAGAAGCTACTGGCAAGCTTTCTCACATACCCACACTGGCCGAGCCCGAGACTCGAACCCACGCAGACAGAGGTGAGATGGTAATTATCTGCAATGGTGAGCGCCTTAGACCACTCGGCCACTAGGGGCCCCCAGAATGTTGAAGTGTTCAAAGAACTTGCAAATGCAAAATTGAGACTATTTCGAATATTTATGCATACTTTTAAATTATGAAGACGTATTTATTCAAATCGGTGTCAGTGTGTTAAGGTTTAATACTGCCGAGTCTAACACAAGAATAATAAGACTATGCCAATGGGTACCATTTATGAGTTTATTCTGGGGTCAACTTATCTATCTTGTACTATAAGGAATACAGTAGCAAAGTTCTGAACTGAGAATTTGGTGACTTGATTTCAAGAAATTAAAAATAAAACACAAACAATGAAAAGCTAGATCCATTTCTAATTCGATCGTTTTATATTTTGTGTTCCTTATATACGATTTCAAATTCTGCCAGAAATGGGGTATACTGAGCAAACTCTTTCCTTACAACTTAATTAATTATTAGAACAGCTGCTCTCTCCATTAATCTTACCCAGTCTACTCATCTTCGATAGAGAACGAAACAAAACATGATTGTATTGTATATATTTTCATGGCTTATTACCTTCCTATCCCTTTTTATCTATTTTTGTCTTCTTTTGCTGTGTTATCTAAACCCCATGCAATAGTGGATATGAATTCGATGAATTTATTTTTATAATTTGCAGTCTAATAATAGAAGTATTTCTCATTATGCTGTTGGTGTAAACGGAGAGTCCAAGGTTCCCCAACTCTGTCATCGTGCGTGTCTGGGGTAAAAAAAAAAAAAGCAGGATCTAGCTAAGGAATAAATGCGCCTTCTGGTTCATCTCTATTCACGAAGAGAAACTCGCTATTTATTGCCAGTGATTGCTCCACATTCGTAAAGTGTTCATTTTGAACAGTGTTTTCGCTTTCTTTGCTGTCAAAAAGAGGAGCCTGAGAGGCCATATACGGTATTAACAATAACATCAATTCCATTATCTGCTTGATGGAAGCCAATTAAGAAAACACATATGCTCTGCATCTGAATCATCTACGGCCCTGAACAAAGATTTTAGCTCTCTCATATCATAATCACAATCAGTACAAAAATAATATCGTTCGCAACTCATCCTTTCTCAATGTTTGCGTTCGAGTATAGATCCTTGTCATACTGCGACTGAAAAATCCAAGTATTGCAAGGAGACTTACTGAAATTCGATGTACACTGGGGGAGGAATTTTTTGTATAAGGCATTGTATTTGAATCGGTTTCAGTAAAATTTACGCAATATGGTTCAGAGGAAGTACGTGAGTTTTCACTAGCAACAAAACATTCCAATCTTAGATCATGCTGTAAGCAAATATTATACCGCGGTCATGCTTTGAGTGCTTATTTAGACATATGCTCTTGTCCCTTGAAACAATGCAGCTCTGCATTTCTACTGTCTTTTGTATCGTTGTTCAGTTGTGATGGAGACTCTACATCAATTTGACATTGAAGATCGATCGCATAGGTACGTCCCTTTTGGCTTTGTTTAATCTGGCGAGTAATGTCTTTCCAAACTCTCTGTTGAGGAATTACTTCGTGGACAGCTCGAACCTGTCATTTTTAGTCAATGTATTGTTACTAGAGTTATGTCTTAGGGCTGTTTCCTCGTCATCATCGTCACTGCTTAAATTCATGTATATTTGTCTACAACTTTTCTGCACGCACAGGTCTTACTCCATTCTGGTACAACTGTTTCGCCACAATATTCTCTTTGTACGATACAATACTCTTTTTCTCTGTGAAATTGTCGTCTTCCATAGCTTGAACTGGACAACAGTTTGGATCTTCTGGAAAAAGGATAGCATAACTTACATCATCGTCGTCTTCCAGCAGATACATGGTTTCTTTTATAATAAGTGTTGTTCATTCTGATTGATGCACAAAATGTCTCTGAAGCCTCCGCTCATAGTCACAGATTTTGCACGTCTTATGTAGCCAAAGCTAATTCGATCTCATCCCTAAGATCACGAAGTTTTGACATGGCCAGGCAGGAAGACATTTCTCGTCTTAGTTCCTGTCAAGCTTGCTAAGCCCAGGTATTAAGTCATGTATAAGCAAGCCATGCGTTTCATGTCTAAACCTTGCCGCGGGCTAGTGTTAATCGCTTACGCAAGGTTACCGTGACCCGCCAGCCCGGCGATAGATTGTGCCAACTGGACAAAGGCTTGTAATCATCACACCTAGGTTAAGAGGTTAGGTTAGAATCAAAGGGAAGCCCGCGGAGTGTTCTCATCCGTCCCTACGTGGACAGACAGCGAAAGGACATTGTCCGCTAAAAAGTTGATTGGATCGGGTCACAGCGACATGCAATCGGAATTGAGATAGAGGGTGCGACTACAATTTAGATCCAAATTATAACTGCGTAACTCGTAAGCAGAAAGTTAGCTCTCCTGGGAAGATTTCTGCGGAAATAGGGTTACGCCGAGAAGCCACTCGTAATTGGAGGTAAACTCCTGTTTGACAAGTCAAGTCTTTCCGAATTAAATATGAAAATGGCCCAGACAAAGCAGACTTTGCAATAGGAATATTAGCTGGGAAATGAAGACTTAAGAAACAGAACTTCAAAATCAATGGATTACAAATATACAGAATTACAAATATACAAATAGAGATTACTACGAAGTGGAAAATTGAAAACTTATAGTGAACAGCACGAGCGCACGACTAACACGAGGAAAAATGGCGCTCAGCAAGGAAATCACAGAACTTGAAAAGTTCTTCACTACAAGGGGGATAGAGACAGAGAATGGAGATTTTTCTGGAGTGCAAATATAAAGAAGGCATACAGGAGATTGACCTCTCACAGATACCAATAGATGAAAGACCAAACATGTCAGGTTTAATGATAGCACTAGAACTCCAAAACAAGGACTTTGTGAATCTGACAGACTCACTGAATAGAAATGGTTTTAAAGGATGGATATTACGGCCTAAGGGAAACAAGCCTATACTACCGTTCGGGGAATTGGAAATTGGAGTGGGGAAAGTATTGATGAAAGAACCAGAAACCATACTAAAGAAAATTAAAAAGAAGTCAACAGAATTGCACCTAACGGATATACCCATGGAAATCCTCCTAGAGGCAACAGTCAAAAGGTTTGAAGAAAAACTAAAAGTGAAGGTGATCAATGCAAAAATGGATGTAATCCCTCTTACTCCCATAAAAAATGGGATAAAAATTCTCGAAATAGAGAAAAAGGAAGTATTCAAGATCAAACCAGCATTCTTTCTACATGGATTCTTGACCAAGTCGTGGTATAAAGGTTGCATATACCCCAGAAAATGCAACAAATGTGGGAACACAGGACATACACCACATAACTGCCGAAAAAATAAAGAAGAGAGAGAGAGAGAAAAGTTTCCGGAAAGAGAAATTATCCCAAACAGCGCATTCAGCAGAAAGAACAACTATTACAGGATAGAAACCGGAAAGAACAACTGAAAATTTAACCAGAGAAGAAAATAAGTGATAGAAAATCTAACAGCAATGAATCTAAGGGAGAACCAAGCTTAACAGAAAGACAAACAAATAATCAGGGAAAAACAGAACTGCAAACGGTACAAAAAGCAATTACAGAGATCCTAGCAACATCAACAACTGGAGAAGATTTAAATGAAGTACCACCACCAACAACAATAACAATGATACAACAGCAAACGGAAGAGGAAACGAACATATCATTAAGAACAACACCAAATACAGAACCAAGGCCACTACCAAGAAGAACAAAAATAAATAAGGATGGTATCGAAACCGCCAGAAGGAGACACTCAAGAAACAAAGACGGAACCACAAATGAAAAATCCAGAAACCAAAACACAAGATGAAAGAGAAGAAGAAGAGAAGAGATGAGAAAGAGCCAGAAAGAGAGAAAAGAGAAGACGTAGAATACAAGACGATCAAGAGATGCAGAAACATTTTCTTGGCATTGATGAATACATGGTATAATGAAGAAAAAAAAATATAACTAAAAATAAAAAATCATATCACAGATAATAAGTTTTCAACTATAGCAACACATATAGTAATAACAAAACATAAAATACAGCCTCTGCAACATTACAAATAAGGCAGGAGGGCCTCCCTAAATGGTCTGAATAGATCAAACAGGGAGATTACCCTCCAAACAAAAATAATAATTGGCGGTAAAACTTAGAACAGATTATAAGGGAAGAAAAGCTTCGAAAAGGTCAGTAAGTTATTTGCTCGATTTTTGCAGAATATTATGGCATCATAATTGTAATTATTTGTAGTATGTATATTAATTACTAGCATCGTTTAGTATGTAGAATTACCTTTGTAGTGTTTTATTTACATGTGTATTTGAGAAATGGGCTTGAGTGTTACGTAGAGAATTATGTAGATTGTTAGCTTGTGGACATAATTAATTTTGTAATTCGCTATTAGGTTACTTCGTAGTAAACTAGTACATTTATTAATGCGTTATGTTATAATTTACACATGCTTGAATTGTGGGTGTGGAAAATGGTTGATGTATGTAAGATTAGTTACTATATACGTATGCATATCACAGAGCACGGATATTTGAAAATTTGTGTACTTTGTATGAGTGTAAGGTAAAGAAATTGTTGTGATATTGTTTGGTATAATGGGATTAGGAATATGTACTAATCTGACGCAATTTAATGATGTATGTATGAGAAGTAATTGATATCGTGCATTTATTATAACGTTGTTTTACCATACAAGAACGTATGAGTATTTCGATGTGAATGAATGCGTGACCGAAGAAATTTAATAGCCGTTATCATCATAGTCTATGTGTAGTCTGAGATGAGAGGGCTAAGGAATAATATTGTACTGTCCTTGTGTTTTCACAGGAAGCTTTTTAGGGGACAGAGCTTCCGATTCAGTTGAGTCCCGAGTCTCTAAAAAGGGAGACGGAAGTGAGACTGGCAGAGCAGTCAGAGTCGACAAAAGTCTAGTCGGTGGATAGAAGGTGGAGGAGGAGGAAAGTAGTCTGGAGGAGAAAGTGGAGGAGGAAGAGAAGGAGTATAGAGAAGTCGAGGAGGAGGAGAAGGAGTATAGAGAAGTCGAGGAGGAGGAAAAGGAATATATAGAAGTCGAGGAGGAGGAGAAGGAATTGGGAGATAGGAGAGAAGAATACACAGATGAGTAGAATACAAGGACAGGTGGAAATCTATCTCACACTACGAATCAAGTGATGCAATAGGCTATTAAAGGGTCGAGCGGAAGGAGTGTACTTGGGAAATTTGAAGCATTTGACTATTGAATTGTTATTAAATTGTTATTCGTTGAATTTCACCCTTTTTTGTTTATTTAACCATTTAACCGTCGGCATTGCTGACTGGGGGCTCGGAGCTGTACATCTATCTTTCACTAATTTAACTTCCAATCAAAATCGAGCCTGGGTGGGATTTCTACAATAGTTTAATTATAATATTGGAAGCACCCCACCCAATCCCCCACAACCAAATCCTCACAGTGGGGGCATCCCCCCACAGTTCCGTTCTACTTTGGCTCTCTTTAGAAAGGAGATCCTCTGCTTTTCTCATCGACTCTTCCCCGACCTCGCGCTCCGTATTCAGGCCCGGCCCTAGGATGTGCGGGGCCCAAGGCAGCATGCGGGGTCCAAGGCAGCAAGCGATGAACGCTGGGCCCCAAGCAAAAAAGTGCATTGAGGAGAAGCGCGGGGCCCAAGGCGGTTGCCTCGTTCGCCTTGCCCTAGGGCCGGACCTGTCCGTATTAACATTACCTTTGTTTCCTTCGCCCTAAAGACAAAATATCATTCAAAGACAAAACGTGCTTTTCAGTAGTTATCTAATATCCTCTTCTCGACTCTTAAATCCCAAAGATCTTTCTCGCCGATATACATAATATGTCTCCCTAATCCTTCAGTTGGGTTTTGTTCGTACTGCCAAAGTTTAATTGTTAGATCTATGTAATGCATATTTGCTGGTTCAAGGCACGGGCCACAAAAAAAAATACACTACAGGACATATGCTTTTTGTACCAAAAAGACTATCCTTGGAATCTGTGTGTTTGACGTTTCGTAGATCAGATTTTCCAGTTCATTAAAAAGGAAATGGATTGGGAGCTCGTCGTTATATGTGTTCAACTGAGGTCTAACTCAGCGTTTAACAAGGTTACATACTTTTCAGCGATGAGATATCGTCTCGTTTGGTCCGACAATGGAGCATTCTGCAGTCGAACCGGAATGCTAAACTACTCAATGCAACTTCTGGATCATGAAAGGAATCGCTTCTCAACCATCATTTTAAGGGTTCTGAAATAGTTAAGATTTTGTATTTGCATATGTCAATAAATTCATAATTTGTACCATAGTTTTAGAATTATTTGTCAACAAAGATGTATAGATTTTTGGGGCAATTCTATGTAAACAATGCTGTTTAGGACCGACAACTCGTGTAGGGAGCGACTAAAAAGAAATCTCATTTATTCCCCCGATGTTCCCGATGTTTTCATCTTCCTGAGATAAGCCTTCGTAAAAAATTATATTTTAGTGGGATGGGGTCTATTTCTCCCTGGATGCTTCTGGAGACTCTTTCCAGAATACCAGTTTCTATGCTGGTCATCTTTTGGTTATCCACAGCAATAGCGGATTCTCTTAATGGATGGCATTGTTGAGAAATGCGATAAACTTACATCTCTTCCCCGAGTGTGACGTAAACTGTAATATGTAAGCGTAATATTAAGTCAAATGCAAACAAAATAATATATGAATGAAAATTTTTCAGAAAAATAAATGTCCTACGATGTACAAGTATTTTCAGCCGATTATCGTTGTAATGTGTCGAATTTTGATTAAGTATGGAACCTTAAAATTGAATTCATTATGCATTAAAATTTTATTACAGTCAAGCCAACAAGGTCTTTGTGAAGGGTCACTTCGACTTTTTCTTCATGTCAGTGTTAAACTTGAGAGACCAGCATCCACGGCTCATTTAGAATTGACCCGGGCATCGCAACGCTGTCCTGAGAAAGTAAACATTACAGTTACCGGCCATAACCGCTTTGATGTGAATCCCATGTCAATAGTCATTTTCAAAGGGAAGTTGATATGCATCGTACTTCTCAGATTCTAGGCTTTCAAAATCTGACGAAAGAAATAATTATCTTGGAGGAAAATTAGGAACCGCTGATTACGATTGGTCAGTTAAATTAAGGCGTACACCTTGGAAGTAATGTTGAATTTAAAAGTAACGACCTTGGTCGAATTTCTTTAGCCGAGATTTCCTGCGAGAGGGACAAGATTGGCTCCGGGGAAACTAAAGAATAGTGCTTTCCTCGTTAACCAAGTAAAAAGGACCAGGTGGCTGTCTTGTAAGAAAAGACAGGCTTTAGTGCTAGGACGCACAATTGCCGAAAAGAACAACATTAAGGTACGCAATTTTAATTTTCATGTAATTTTCTATTTTATTTGTCTTGTTTATGCAAATGTGTTTGATATGACTAGGATACATACTATGTATCGTTTATTCGATTTCATGAAGATCTGTTGATATGCTAGAGTTGTTATGCAATTTATTTCTTTAATTTTACAGTTACTATTTAATTGATAGAATTGACTGATTGCATGCGATCCAAATTTTCAGATGTGTAGGATTTCATAGGGTTATGTGAATTAATTTTCTTTGTCTGTTAGGACGATACTGATTATTGTGAGTTAACGATAATTGCATAATTATATATGATTTTGTAATGCTTAAATGATATTGTAGGTTAGGGATTGCTATGAGCTAGAAGTTAGTGAATCTTATGCAATAGTAATCGATAGTATGTATCTTACTGAGTGGAACTGACTAAGTTGGATGACTAATGAGTCATGTGGTAGCGTATGCAGAGAGGTACGGGAATGTTATATGCACCGCTCACATGCTAATTTGTGGTCAGTCGCTGTGAAGCGAGAGTGATGATCTATCGAATTAGGTCAGACTTGGATGTATATTACAGGGGTCACTTGTAACTAGAGATAACGAGTGTTGTTGTTGTTGTTGTTGTTGTTGTTGTAGGGCTTAACGCCATTTTTCAGCACACGATAGGCTATACATGGCGGCCAGTATTAATGGTGGAAGAAGAAACCGGGAAATCCCCGGAAAGAACCACCGACCCACGAGAAGCTACTGGCAAGCTTTCTCACATATCCACATTCGATAACGAGTGTACCTTACTCGAAATAAAGTCTAAATTTGTAAGTACCATTAATCGTTAAGGTCATATTATGTCAGAATTTATGCAGTGTTTGGATAGCTAGTTTATGCTTTCTGAGTAATGAAAGTGAGAGAATTTATATACGTATAGAAGATGTTACATATAGAGATTTTAGTGGTAATCTTGTCATTCAAGGAAACAGCTCGCAGGAACAGACGTGGGCAGTCCGAAGACGGAAGTCCGGAAAGAGATGAAGTGTTCAGAATAGGAAAATCAAGGAAGATCAACGTATACACGTGAAGGGGGGAAAGACGTATGATACACAGAGACAAAGACAGGAGCGACACTAGGTGATGCAAATCAGGCGTGGACATTGTGCTCTTTTCACCACTCGTTACCATGATGAAACGAATCCTAAATAGAACACTGCTATTGAAATTCTGTTCATGTAAATTTGTTTGAATTGAACCTGACACTATTAGTTTTTTGTTATTGATTAAATTTGTATTTTCTTGTCTAAAGGGGGCTCGTATTGTATGATTTCTTCTCAATAGTCTTGCTCAGTTCTCTGTTGATGTTGTATCTATCCACTCACACTGGGCAATAAAATCGAGGGAGGTCATCCTCTAGATAACGACAGCCAAATCTAATTAACCATCCCTCTTTACCAAGAGGGACAACGTTACAATCGTCCAAAGAGCCACATGTATGTGCAGATATTTTCTAACAGTCTTCGTTTGTCTTCTGACCCCCTAAGTCAGCCATTTTAAATGTGAATTGTTGTCAAAATGTAATCAAATCGGTCATGGTAGAAAATAAGTGTTGTGAAGGCTTGGCCTAGCTGAAATAATCCTGCATGACTGAACCACAGGTGATAATCCACCGCCTTCTTTATCACCTGCGGAGATTTTCTCGTTTCCAATGAATGTGCATAAACCTGCCAAAACAATCACTGCGAGCGTGTAGCTCAACATGACGTTCTGAGCTGTCTGAATGAGCCAGTCAAAGTTTCTTTTCCAAACATAGTCACTTATCTGCCGATAAAACGGCACCTTCACTGCTGTGCGAGATATATTTATGTTATATTGTTGATGACGTATATATGCTTATGCGTACTCATAAAAAGCGAAGTAAATCTCAACACAGGCAGCCACGGGTGAAGCGTAGCGGATCATCGCCCGAGGCTTGCGACGATGATAAACCTGCTAATCTCGCTAACCTGGTATTTGATATAAAACAAACAAAATTTTTTGAAAATACAAAAAAGTTGCATCCAGATATTTCCAACCCCAAATGCACTACCATGTGTGAACAATATCCTCACGTATTTCTTATACTCAACACTTTCTACATGTTAGCAACACAAACGATCATGATGGGTTTCCGGTTCGGAGATATTTCCGCTTTAGCTTATGCCGATACTTCAGTTATTAAGTATTTGTTATTGTACATTTGTAGAAATGTGCAACATTATGAATACAGATATACTTAATGGTAGCATTTTAGCGATAAGGAAGGGAATGTAAATTAAATGTCAGCAGCAGAGTGGATTATGTTGCAGTCTCCACAGAGTTGTTTCCCTTTATATCGCACTTCATTGTTGATAATGGAGACGACATCTTCCATTCTCCGATTTATTGTAGCATGAAAAATGTTCATGAATTTAAATAATTGTAGTAAAATAGATGAGAATACAAGAGTCTGTGATTGTAATAAATATGTCAGTGATGGTAGCGTTAGCGACGATGTTGAGAACGATGATGATGGGCAATGATGTGGACTGAAAGAAACAAATGGGGTATATTTCTCAAACGTTTTGAGCAGAAGTTTATTGTACATGTTCAAGACATATCAAATTTACTAAATTCAAATATCAATCACTGTGTAAAAAGAGTGGGTCTTTATATAAGGAAATTTGTGTTGAAATGCAACCACCCTTCGATCACAATGCCCAAGGCGGGGCCTGCACAGTGATAACGCTAAAACGATAAATTACAGCATTTTAGAAAATATAGATTTCCAAACCAAACTATTCATCTACACACACCCATTCACAGTAGAAACTCATTTTAAAGATTGTGTCAGTTGAAAAAGTCATTATATGAAAAGTCAATAGGAGATAAACTTGTACAATCAAGAAATAACCGTAAAATTATTTTCAAGTGTTAAACGGAAAAGATTTTAACAGTGTAATGTAAGAGATTAAAAATTACCAAATAACGACTGATTAGATTATTTTTTTATTATTAATGTACAATGAAGATGAAAATTTAGATGACGATGACGGTACTGCGTGAAATGAGAATGACAATTTTGAATTAAATAATCCAATTACCAATCGAGAAATAATTAATAGCTTTCGCTCTTTGAAAAATGAAACCCCAGGCCACGACAAGATTACGGTCGTTTCCTACCAGTTCACTTAATTATGCATTGTGTCATTACTTTATGCATAATTTGTTGTACAATGTTTCAAACAGGGAAATTTTCAAAGAAGTGGTTAAAAGTATAATATATCTGATATTGTAGAATGGTAATATGAACGACTCTAGCAATGACAGGAGAATTTCACATCTGTTTGGAAAAACCGTAGTATAGATGCGCAGGAAGTAATAAATAAACAGTTGAGTCTTGTGTTGGCTTTAAAGAAAATTACAGTACTTGTGGCAGCATATTCAGTTTGCATGCAAATTATTCAGAAGAATATATGTAAATTTGGTGGTAGGCTTTACAGTTTATTTGTTGATTTTCCAAGAATTTCGATCGTGTGCAACATAACAAGCTATGGCTTTCTAAGGTTTTAATAGAAATATTTTGCAAATTCTAAATAATACGTATTCTTCTTTTAAAAGCCGCGTACTAATCGGATATTTTAATTGCAATGTGACAATAAGACAGGGGCATGTTTTAAGTCCAGATCTTTTTTATTTCTTCTTCTTTTTGTGAATATGTGGTTCAAAAGCTACGAACTTAGTGTGATAGGGATATTTTCATACATAGAATTTAACAGGGATCTTTGCTTTATTGTATGCAGATGATTTATCTAACCGTGCCGAAACTGTACTGGTACCACGTAAATAAATTAATGCCATTGATTAATTTTGTAAGAAATCCTGAAATTATTCTCTCAAAAACAAATATAACTGTAATTCAAAACGATGGCTTGTTGAGACATGATGAACATTATAGGGTCAATCATACTGAAACGGTTTCAAAAACAATCAAATTCGACGATTCAAAATCAGAATATCTATGGTGAAAGGGAATTGAGTTCATATCATAACATGATACATTCAGATCCAGAAGACGTTACCGAAGTATTAACTCATGCCGATGTTGACAATGGCATGTTTTGAACTGGAAAGATAGCGAGGCACCCTCGGTAATTCCGCCATTACAATTGTGAATCGATATTAATGGCTAATGCTTCAATATTTTGTAGTTTCACGATCGATAAGCAGTATTTTTCCTGAGTCCAGGTAAAAGACTGATGTATACGTGTGTGTGTATGCGTGCGTGCGTGCCAACTTTTTAAGATCTTTAATGACTGAATTGGTTTTGATTTTGAAGTTTTTTGTCTGAGCTCAATTTTTGTGGTCAACACTGACACAGTAGTCAAGAAACTGAGCACAGAAATGGAACGCAGACTAAAATCTTCACAATTAATACCGTATTTGTTGTTTTATTCGCAGTGATAAATCAATTTTTCTTCCCAACAAAAAAAAAAAGAAAATAAAAAACAATTAAAAAAGTGGTGTGACAATTATTTTCGCCGAGATCACTTGTTAATAAATGTTCCATTCAGATTTTGAACCCAATTTTACAGAAATCATGACTCCGCTTATGTTCAGGGTTGACAATTTAAACTACATTGCAAAAGACGGAATCAGCAAGCACGTGCAAGTTCAACAAATGTAAGTGAGAATTAAGCGGCAGTCTGTAATGAAGAAGTGTACGATGGCAGCCGCGTCGGCATTCGTTATGATCCTCGTCAACTGTCGATGATATCCTTTATAACGTTTTCTTGTTAAACAATCGCGTCAGTCAAAGGCAACCCATGACCGTGGGGCTACAGATGTATCCAAGACTCATCGACGCATTTACGAGACTAATCCAAAACGCCACCATATATACGTATTGATTCCTTGTCACAGATGGGACATCCACAACCCCAAAGTGCTTCAACCTTAAAGGATATAGACAGAGAACTCGACTGAAGATAAAAACGCCTGCAGTGGTGTGATTAGACTCTCAACATCTATTAGCGCGTGGTTTAGGGTGCATCCCCTGTGTATAACATCTGGACTGACGACAGAGCTGTGTGTCTCATTTCAAAGTCGGCTTCACTGGAGTATTTACTTAACGCTGCTTCAGAAAATAGGCCTTCAACCTCCATTTCTATCAGACAGTTGATCTGCACCAACACACGTCATCATCGTGGATGTTCATCAGGCAGATACATTATGTTTCAAAGTATTTTGGTATAACAAGTGTCACGATATACCAAAATAACCGCAAGAATATGGGCAATTTGAAATTCGTGCAGTCGGACTGACGTCATCGAATCACGTGTTCAACATAACAACTCATCTGCCATATATGTTTGGGGGAAAAGTTTGTGAAGATCGGAAATTAGAAGAATTCAGTTATTATATTTCGATTAATCGTGAAATTTAATTAAAATGTCTTACAAATATCAAGACAATTTGCCTTTGGACGCACAACAAAGGTACTCTGTAAAACTGAAGTTGATTGCAATGAATATTTGTTCTTATAAGGTGCCTGCTGATACCTGGATCGATTAAATGACCCGAAACAATGGCCGGATATTGAATACCGCGATGTTTATAACTACTTGATCAAACATCCACGTAAGTATTTATTGTATTTTACCGGTGAATTAACCTGTTTAGATGAATGTAAATAATAATATTCTTAAATGTTGCAAATAATGGTAAATTACAATAAATTGATTCTTGTAATTCCCATGTTGACAACGCTGGTAGTGTAAGCAATTGCAGAATGAAAAGAACGTATTGTCTATGTATCTTTTATATTTTCATTTATTAAATTCAACTTATTTTTGTTACATAATGATTGAAATTTAAAACAACTTATCATTTTTCTTTACAGGTATTTATTCTGCAGAAGCAATGGAGAACTATAGGTCTCTAGAGGCACATATATTTTTGTGTCAGGCTGGGTTCAGACTGTTTTCCACATGAATACTGACAGTGGACATTATGTTTTGAAAGCTGATGTGAAGCCCTCTTGGAGACTGACTGAAGAACTCAACTACCCATGGGTTGCATTAAAATAATCAGGACCTGTTATTACAGCACATTGTAACTGTATGGCTGGGTAAGTTCATGCAACTATGGCATTATAAATTTAGAGAATAAGCAGACTGTTACCGACACTTTAAGGCAAACAAACACTTTCTTTTCATTGTATCATGGAAAACATTGGAAAATCGCTGAAACCGTTAAACAGCCAAATAAATTTAAAGAAAGAATCTAAACCTGTAGCCTTATACATATGTATATTTTAAGACTATAGTTGCACAAGATTATGTATATTATTTCATAATTTTGACAAAAATTTGTACTGCTTTTTTATAGGTTGGGAGAGACTTGTTCCCACATAGGTGCATTACTATTTAAAATAGAAACTGCAGTGCGATTGGGTTATACATCGAGCACCTGCACAGACAGCCCATGTGAGTGGAATGCATGTTTTGTGAAAAATGTAGAACCCCAAAAATAGCTGAGATAAAATTTTACACGACTACTGCAAAAGAGACCCTTAAAAAAAAATCTAAGAAAAAGATGAGAAAGGTGCCAGAACCAGCAACCGATGAAGAACAGAATCAGTTTCTTCAATCACTGGTTAGTTTGGATGAAACTTGTGTTAGTTTAAGTGCCTTTAAAGAGTACAGTGATCGGTTTGTTTCTCTTTGACCTGAGCCTACTTGCAGTACGTTGTCACCGTCCTTCCGAAACTTCTACTCGGCAAAGAATGAGAAAATTGAAGGTATGGATTTCAACAAGATGTGTGAATCAATTTATGAAAAGCTACACATAAGTGATTCTCAAGTGGCTTATGTTGAGGAAATAACCAGAAACCAGTCATCATCTTTAGTTTGGCATGAACAGAGAGTTGGCCGTGTTACGGCGTCAATAGCTGGCGATTGTTTAAGAACCAGCTTGTCAAATCCATCACCATCTACAATTTTAAAAAAAATGCGAGACTTACAAAGGTCCAAAACGAGTTCCTGCTACAACTTGGGGTACACAACATTAAGACGATGCTTTTAAAATGTACACCAACATTTACACACAGTCAGGACCAACTCCAGATCACGTTCCATGTGGTAAAATGTATGTTACAATTCCAACTGAGCATTTAGAAGGTAAGGTCCAGAAATCAGGCCTTTTTATTTGTAAAGACAGTCCATTCTTGGGAGCTTCTCCAGATGGTCAGGTGCAATGCAAGTGTTGTGGAGCTGGTGTACTAGAAATTAAATGTCCCTATAAGTATCGTGAAACACCACTAATTGATGCCTTAAGTGACACTGGATTTTATCTAGACAAGAATTTTCAACTAAAGAAGACACACAAGTATTTTGCACAAGTGCAGATGCAAATGCATGTATGTAATGCAGGCTTTGCAGATTTAGTAATGTGGACACCGGCTAACTGCATTATTGTAAGAGTGAATCGGGACAATGACTTAATACATGAAATGGTACAAACTTTACAGTTGCTTTGGAAAAAACATATCCATCCTGAGGTAGTCACAAGGAGATTAGAGGTTAATGTTCAAGATGAATGCAGTACTAAAGCTGACAAAGAGAACATTCCTTCTGACAGTACCAAATCCTATTGTGTATGTGAAACAAAAACCAGTTAGATAGCATGGTTGGTTGTGATCATTGTGATGAATGGTTTCATATCAAATGCATAGGACTAAAGTGTCTGCCAACATCAAAAACTTGGTATTGTGGAGAATGCAGGAAATTGGTGATAAAATGAAACAACATTTTGCTATGAAGGTCGTTTAATAACAATGAACACAACTATGCTGCGTGTAAATAATGTCAACTGTGCACAGCTCAAATGTTTCCAACACTTTCCCTCTCGTTACCAAATAAACCAAAAACATCCATGAGGCATTTATTTTCAATATATTTTAATACATTCAACATGATTAATGTATTGACACAGTAAAACAGCTGTAACATGGTAATTTACATATGTGAATTATGTTTAATGATAAAAATAATAACATTTCATTCAGATGCATTTCCATAATATTTGTGTCTGATACAAATTATTTTCACAATATACATGTAAAAATTATTATTTGTCATGGATTATGTTTAAACTTTTATTATTATCATGAAATTACACAATTGCAAACATGTATTCAAATAAATATCTGAAACATATTTTCCGTGTTCCGGTTTACTCTTTAAACGCAATCCCAGTCCCCAAATTAGTTAGGGCACCACACACCCTTATTATTTTGTCACAACTTGATAGCGTTGATTCAATGCTTTCATCTTTAATACTTTTGACACATCTGATTGGTAAAGTCCCTTTCAGTATAGTAAATCTATTTTTCATCAATCCAATCACACGTTCTATATGAATACGACCAGAGGAAATTTTTCTAGAAATTTCAACATCTCTTGCTGGTAACTGTTTTTTACCTTTAGTAAAAAGATGGTGTGAGCAATTCTGCACTACAAATTGTGGCGAAATTATCTTTAAGTGTAAATTCTCTATCACCAAGTATCTGGTCTCCTGGCATGTGATATTTTGGATCAATAAAGCCTGACTCGCACAACTGTTTTAATGTCCGAAGCTCTGCCTCCCCATGCGTTAGATATAAAATTTATGGACCCAAGAGGTGTACAAGAAATGAACACTTTAACCATGCAGTGTTTCTTGTAGGAACTATAACATTGTGCCCTTGCCAATAAATGTATGGACCCAAGAGGTATACAAGAAATGAACACTTTAACTGTGCAGTGTTTCTTGTAGGAACTATAACATTGTGCCCTTGCCAATAAATTTTTGGACCCAAGAGGTGTACAAGAAATGAACACTTTAACTGTGCAGTGTTTCTTGTAGGAACTATAACATTGTGCCCTTGCCAATAAATTTTTGGACCCAAGAGGTGTACAAGAAATGAACACTTAACTGTGCAGTGCTTCTTGTAGGAACTATAACACTGTGCCCTTGCCAATAAATTTTTTGGCACTTCAATGAATATTTCAAAGCAGTCTATTATTGAAGTCAGACGAGGAAATTTGCATTTGAACACTGGCGGTATTGTATCGAATATTGTCTCTCTACCAGTCCACTTGACCATGAATCCAAGTTTGGCATGCATGAGATCAATCCATTTCAGGAAGTAATCAGTTGTCATTGATTTGGGAGTTCTTTTTAAATGTGCAAGTAACTCAAAAGACACATTGTGACGTAGTTTCACAAGTGTTAAAAACAGTTGCTCTATTAGTGGCAGGCTGGCTTTAGTTGACGTTTTACTTGTTATGCAAGTACTTAAAAAGGTAAACAGCTTTAAAAATACATCCCAGCTAATGCCAGTCATCATCTGACATGCATGATTGTGCCCTTCTACAGAAGCGGATTAAAGAGAGGTAGCACTAATCACTTGTTCCAAACCTGATATTCTCTTTAGGGCGTCATCTCTTTCTTTTCTAAGATTTTCTATCTCCATATACAGCATCCCTCTCACAGATTCTTCCAATCGTTGTTTCATTGGCATCAATTGTGGTGCAGTTGAAATCGACTCAACTTCAGGTGACCTTGTTTCCATGGGTTGAGATTCGTCTTCTAAACGGTCATTGTTATCTGACAAAGTACAATATGGTATCTCCAATTTTGAGTTGTCATCTATTAACTTCAACTTCTTCATTGCCTGACATGGTTCAGTCAATTTCACTGTTAAAAGAGGCATATATATTACTCATGGGAACAGTATGAAATTTCACAAATCTCAATAGTTATTGAACAAATTGTTCATCATGATTAATTTAAAGTTATACAATCTACAAACTTGCACCAATGTTTTGTCAATTGGTGAGCACATTTTATACATGAATCTATACAAATCTGTTTAAGAGAAAATCTTCAATCAGCTGTACAAGGTCATAGTACAAATAAACACACAAGAAATGATTACATCAAATTTACTTATGACATTTCTTTCTCATCATCTTGTGTGTTTGTGGTGGTGCTTGGAAATATAGATGGCACATAATCTGAATGTGTTGAGTCGTTGACTTTTACACCTGAAAATGAGAACATGAAACTTATTTCAGACGTAGAATGTTCTTCTACATTATCATAAAATTTATTGCAGAACTCCAGTTTAGTGTTGTGAATGTATACTTAGTGAAACGAAATTGATTTTGGGGGTGGGGTAGAACCGTTATAGAATACAAAATTAATTTCCATTTCTCATCATTTACAGTAAATCAGTTAACGGTTTAAATGAAAGAATATAAATTAGCATAATACTTACCAGTAATGAAATGTACTGTAACAGTGTCCGGATCTTGGAGACCAGCGTTTATTTTTGTTGATACTGCCGTCAGGATTTAGCTTTGCTCTGCTGATTGCATTTAACCATCTATTTCTTCGTAAGCTTTCACTTGGTATTACATAAAACATTAGATCCTGATTTTTCCTCTTGTTGGAAGTACAACCTGGTACACAACAGCTCTTAGGCATTTTACACATGATTACTTGCTTTCCCACAAACAAATATGGCGGCCGCGTTGCGATGATTGTCACGTGACAATTCCCCGGATGTCCGACTGCAAGGATCGCACGATGATATTTCCTCAGATGAGAACGAATTTGATTGGAAGATCCGAAATTGGGGTTCGCTCTATTATAAATATATTTAAGTATATTGCAATAGTGTTAATGTGTTAAAACATTTTAGCTCGTTTCGCATTAACAGTACGATGTTTGACATGATTCCGATGAACATAAATATTAACTTCATACAAGTTTTCATCTGTCCCAAAGCTAGTTTTTCATTATGTTTACATTATATTTCAGGCAAAATAGATTAAAAATCACCTTTCATTATAGAATATGCATGAGAACATTCCAGTAGTTCATAGTTAATTACGAAGTTTATCATACCACAATTTAATTCATAAACAATTTAATTTATATTAAACTGCTGATTTAAATCACTGTGAATTATTTATTTATT
The DNA here is from genome assembly GCA_016617855.1 of Megalonaias nervosa. Lineage (NCBI taxonomy): Eukaryota > Metazoa > Mollusca > Bivalvia > Unionida > Unionidae > Megalonaias > Megalonaias nervosa. The sequence continues at coordinate 25,455 of JAECUM010042710.1, forward strand.
ACAAATCAGCATTGCAACTTTACGGTGGAGCTGAATGCATATCTCAAAAAAGATGGATGCCTTTTCTTAATTAAAATCAACTTGTTCTATTTTTGTGCACAATCATGACATATTTTGTGTGTGTGTGTGTGTGTGTATGTGTGTGTGTGCCAGCCAGACAATAAAATCCAACGAATCTACCTTAAAGGACTTATTAAAAAGCTTTTCATATATTTCAGTCATTATAGGTGTTTTAGTTACTGTTGTGGTCAATGTAATCTTTTGCTGCCATTATTTTTGTTACTGTTACATTTGTTATTGCAGATTATGTTGTTTGTGTTGTTGCTGCTGTCAGACAGATGAAGGCTGAACAAGCATATCTCATTTTCGACCTAAATTCTGTAGTGATCTGTGCTATTTCATATATCCAGTCTATGCAAAGTCTAATATGGAAGTTTTACATTACAAATGACTAAAATATTTTCAATTGGGCACACAGAACCAAGCAAAGGATGATTCTTTTGGACACGGTTATTGCAATTTTAGGTGTAATCTTTCCAACATTTTATGAAAGTATAACAAGGGAATCTGACTTATTAAATATACATCAACTGAATTTAACATCAACCGGACATGGAGGGAAAACTAAGAATAACTTCTAGCAAACATGGACAAGAGTCTTGTTCCACCTACATATAAGAGACTTTCTGGTCATAGTTGATTAGACTTATCGTTTATAACCAAACATATATATATATATATACACACACACTGTTAAGACTCTATGGTCACAAACTAACACAAAGAAGTTAAACCAACAGGTTTTGTAAAACGTAACAAAGAATTTAATAATCAAATTTATCAGTAAAAAAAGTGAGGGGAAATTACAGTATTATCAATTGAAATCCAAAATAATTTTGATAAAGTTCTATGAAAATCCAATGAAAAGTTCCATATAAATTTCAAAACCAGAAATGTACTGGTCCGCCAAGAATTGTGGCGTTGTCAAGATGGCATCGTCTAGAACTCTTTCGAAAAATTCACAACAGTTCCAGAATAATAGTATAGTCCAAAATAATGAGCACTTTCTATTTCCACTGAACAGTCCAAGCAAAAATTGTTACTCTCGAATAATACATAAGAACAACACAAAGCACGTATGCAGACTTACAACAGGAACACAAGAAATGAGGATGACCCCAAAAATCGGAATTAGTCTGCTTACTTAGTTCTTTCCTGATATACATCTTCTATTCCGACTATATTTCACAATACCCCACGTGACCGATCGTACTACTCATTTTGCCTCGAACTTGCCTATTCATGTGACATATATATATATATATATATATACTATATATACTATATATATATATATATATATATATATATACTGACTATTTAAAGTATGGAAAAGCTCGTATAAATGTAACAAAAGAAAAGAGTGAAGCCAACAAGCTTTGTAAATTTAGCAAAAATGATTTATTTCCCTGGAAAACAATGTAAAAATAGAAAATAAGACTTACGGTTTGTGAATATAATCCAAACATTAATCCTTAAGTTGAAAAATATAAGTCCTATCACTAAACAGTTCTACTTGAATCCAGGTTCGAACCTCGATGAAATTCCAATATGGAAGGCGATGACGTCAGATGAGGTCGCGGCAACAATTCCTCTTTGAATCACAATTTATAATGTTCCCTTTAGAATTCCAGATTAAATTTCCACTGAATGTCTTTTTCCCAGAATTTTTATCAATATGAAGCACTTGTGTTGTTTTCTAGAGAATTTAAATTATTACATTCCAAAAAATAGATGAACTTCAAAACAAGCTGGCATCAACAATAAAACACCTTGAGCTCTCAGGTGTAGGAATACGACTGAATAAATATAATACCAGTTGGCTGGTTTAAGCCTCGATTTTAAATCACATGGTAGCTCACGTGATAAGCGACGTGAGCACTAATTTGAAAATCGCAATAAAAAAAAAAATG
>JAECUM010042711.1:0-33641 GCA_016617855.1 Megalonaias nervosa
AATAAAATGCGTTTAATATGAGTTTATCACATTTGTTTTTGAATGTCTGTGGATAATTTACGTGTAAATTTCAATCATTTAATTAGCTCCACTTGCTGGATTTGGAAAAAGCCGACTATCGGCGTCCCCGGTATTCGATCTCTATGACGTTCACGGACAAGTACAAAACTATTTCTCAAGTCGCAATACTAATACATGTAACACATTTTATGTGCAGCATGTATAGTTAATTGGATTTAAATTGATTTCTTTTTATAATGGATATGTCTAGGAAATTAGAATATAAGCTTGTTTAAAGTTGCCCCCCCCCCCCATTATTTACATTGTAAATACATATATACAAATGATGGCAATGTATTACATCTAAGTATTGGTTTATGCTTAACTTCGAAACTATCACATTTATTGTGTTTTAAATTGTTTTGTTGGCGGGAGCTTATCCAATAACAAAATATTTTTTATGTGGGGGAAATAACCTGAAACATGAAAATTTTAGTTTTGTCCTTCGTAATGAATATGATTGTATGTTTATTGTCATCCACAAAAACATTTAAATGTGTGTTCTTTTGTTACAGCAAATCAGAGTGAAGCAAGATGAAATTGCAAAAAAGGCTATTGTTTCTGCTGAGGTTCTAGCACACATGAAACAGCAATTCTACAGAGTGATTCTAATGTTGAACTCAGTGGGTGACATCATACATGCTAGCTGCTCATGCCCAGCTGGATCTGGTCCTAAATGTACGTGCAAACATACAGCTGCACTGTGATATGCACTGGAAGATTTTGTCAAGGTGTGTTTGTGCTTCCTGAAGACATTCCATCATGTACTGGTATGTATATCTTCAAGTTGAGACATAGTACTATAAATATTGGTAGTCTAATGTACAAAGACATTATATAACAATAACATCAATGGTAGCAGAAAGACGTTTCATTTTCTTTAGCCTGTTACCTAAAATTTTCCTTTTCTGTTTAGATAAACTTGAGGCCTGGAATAATCCAAGACAAGTTAAACTTCCAGCAACTCCAATCTATGATATAGACTTTACAAGAAAACAGCATGGAAAAAAAATGCAAACAGAACCGACCGTTAAAAGGAGAACAACCGGAGGCTTATAAGCTTAATAAAGACTGTGCCACAGAGAGAGCTTTTGCAGAATCATTCCTCTGTGAATTAGAGCAATGGAGTAAAGAATCCAACCACAGTAAACAGCTCTTAATAAATACAGTTGCAAGTCAGCATGATCCAATAGCCCATTCATACCAGATTTAACCGAGTTGCTCCGTAATTATCCGAAAAACCTCCCGAGTCACTTTATACTCCAGCCAATCAAACGCTGGTGGGCACATGTACATAACAAAATGGCGTACATTGTTGTTTAGAAGTATATCAGATAAAAAATTTAAGAAATGCCCGCTACTTGTATCGTCAGAGGTTGCAAAAGTCGCTCCAATCAAGGATGTGGCATTAAATTCCATCGTTTGCCATCGAGAGATGATTTGCTGTGCAAACAGTGGCTCATACGAGCAGGAAAATCGGAACTTGAATTGACCGGAAAACGAATGTCACAATTCAAGAATGCGAGAATGTGTTCGCTGCAGTTTAATGCTGATGGTGAAGGAACTTCTACAGCTTTACCGTCGAAAAATATTCCAGGTTTGTTATACTGCGTATTAATATGAAAAATTCCTTATATTGGTGAACGAAACGCAATTTATGTAATACGGTGCATTGGTAAAAAAATGGTACATAAAATATGTCCAACGGAAAATAAGATTGTTAAATAATTTAGTATCGTAAATTATTTTCATATCGTGACTTTATTTAGTACTGACTAATAACGTCATATTCAAGGTTTCTGTTAACCATGTTAGTAATTTATATAATTAAGTAATTAATTGTTGAAGTTGTCTATTTTTAAATTATTAATATTGGGAACATGATAAATTGAAATCCCCTCCTAAGCATATTCTTACCTTCAACCTACAGTTAAATGTGTAGTTTTTAAGCTATATAACGTGTATAATATTCTTATGTCCTTTTTTTAAATTCAGACTTTGAAAGACAAGAGGCTGTTGCAGGTCTACAGCAGCTCACTGTATCACACCTGGAGTCAAACAAGAGAAATGTTGATGGTTTGTGTTATTCTTACATTTGTCAGTAGATGATTCACACCTTGTAAATGTGTAATTAGAGTTGATTTCTCACAAGTTTGATTGTTGATCTCTAATAATCAGTTTTTTTTTTTTCTTTTTTGTGTGGCCTGGCACCACAGTCTGGTCTTCATCTTTGATTACCAGTAAATTGTTCAAATAATAACATTGAATACATTATTTTACTACTTGGAATAATGCAACCTATCCTATGTCTTTACTTTTGAATATAATATAAACAAAGTGCAAGTAAATGTTGCAATGTGTAATGCAGTTGCAATCTCTAAAAAATTGTAGTTACAATTTTAACACAAGAGTCTCTCTTTTTCTGTATGCCTTTTACGTTGAATAATTATATTGTACAGTTCATCAAATCAATCCCGATACCAGCACAGAGGATACAGGAAATATACCAGAGGCTGCAGAGGGTCCTAATCCAATTACTGAACCTCAAACAATTGCATACTCTGATACCAGCATAGAGGATACAGCAAATATACTCGAGGCTGTGGAGAATATAATTCCAATGACCACACTTCAAACGACTGCAAATGATGGTAACTTTAATATTAATTTTCTACCTTTTATACATAAATATATGACATGCTCATTAAAAAAAGTTTTTAAGTGACAATGTTGACCAGTGTTCCACTTTATACATGTATAAAAGTCTTCACACTCCAATGAATGATTGAAAAATGCTAAACAATTATAACCCTATTTTCTCTTTTGAACACACATACTTTAACATTGCACGGTCATTACTTTTGAGGTGAACACTGTCTCTTCTTGCAAAATAGGAAATTTGTATGGCCTTTTAAACCTTTTCTCTTTCTTATTGAATAGACTTATAACTGTTTATGTCACTAGCCTCACTTTCCTGTGTTTGAAAAATATTTCTTTTAATAATCCCCCATTGTAAAAGATCAGAAAAAGACTATTCTAGTATAAAAATAGTGTTTTCATAATTATTTTCCAGGACTTTACTGGGAGAAGTGGGGGGGGGGGGGGGAGCAACGTTGATCAAAGGTTTGAAAAGCTATATAAAAAAAATACCTATTCCCTCACCCACTTGCAATCATTTTATTTATTTTTACAGATGACGTGATCATTTCTCAACAGTCCTTACTTACTTCACGATGGACCCCAGCTCAAATAAGAAAAAGAAAATTATTCAGCGACTCTACATCACAAGCCACACCAAAGAAAAACAAAGTTTCCATAGGAATACAAAAAAAACGCCCGCCAAACAAAAGCACACACAAGTAACCCCTAAACAGAAGCGGTCAGCAAAATCGAGTACAGACATTAGTATAGGTGCAGAGACACAAACTGAAACACCATCTTCATTTTGTCTCAAGTCTAATAAGACAACTCAGACTCCAAGATAACATGTGAGAAGTCAAGTCAAGTAAATATTTAAAAAATTGAGAACTTAAAATCTTCAGACAAAGAATTGAAAAGATATACTGGTATTGAAGATTACAAACTTTTTACAATACTACACAAATATTTAGTGAGTTGTTGCTCTCATACAGAATGTGAGACAATCCCTGGTCATGGTGATCCGAACAAACTTTTTTCTCACATAGATTCAGAAAATCAACTTCTTCTTGTACTATACAAATTGAAACGAAATCCTATAGATTCAGTTCTTGCCTCTGATTTTAGTATTTCTACAGGCAGAATTTCTGAAATTTTTAAATTCTGGATCAAACGAATGTATAGAAAATTTAAGATTATTAAAATATGGCTTCAAAAGGCATACAGAAAAAGAGAGACACTTGTGTTAAAATTGTAACTACAATTTGTTTAGAGATTGAAACTACATTACACATTGCAACATTTATTTGCACTTTGTTTATATTATATTCAAAAGTAAAGACATAGGATAGGTTGCATTATTCGAAGTAGTAAAATAATGTATTCAAAGTTATTATTTGAACAATTTACTGGTAATCAAAGATGAAGACCAGACAGTGGTGTCAGGCCACAACAAATCTGATCAGTAGAGATCAACAATCAAATTTGTGAGAAATCAACTTCTAATTACACATTTACAAGGTGTGCACCATCTACTGACAAATGTAAGAATAACACAAACCATAAACATTTCTCTGGTTTGACTCCAGGTGTGATACAGTGAGCTATAGTAAACCTGCAACAGCCTCTTGTCTTTCAAAGTCTGAATTTAAAAAAGGACATAAGAGTATTATACACGTTATATAGCTTAAAAACTACACATTTAACTGTAGGTTGAAGATAAGAATATGCCTAGGAGGGGATTTCAGCTTATCATGTTCCCAATATTAATAATTTAAAAATAGACAACTTCAACAATTAATTACTTAATTGTATAAATTACTAACATGGTTAACAGAAACCTTGAATATGACGTTATTAGTCAGCACTGCATAAAGTCACGATATGAAAATAATTTACGATATTACTAAATTATTGAACAATCTTATTTTCCGTTGGACATATTTTATGTACTTTTTTTTACCATGACACCGTATTACATAAATTGCATTTCGTTGACCAATATAATGAATATTTTCCTATTAATATGCGGTACCTGGAATATTTTTCGACGGTAGAGCTGTAGAAGTTCCTTCACCATCAGCACTAAGAAGCAGCGAACACATTCTCGCATTCTTGAATTGTGACATTCGTTTTCCGGTCAATTCAAGTTCCGATTTTCCTGCTCGTATGAGCTACCGTTTGCACAGCAAATCATCTCTCGATGGCAGACGATGGAATTTAATGCCACATCCATGATTAGAGCGACTTTGCAACCTCTGACGATACAAGTAGCGGGCATTTCTTCAATTTTTATTTCTGAAATAGTTCTAAACTACAACATACGGCAGTTTGTTATGTACATGTGCCCACCAGCGTTTGATTGGCTGGAGTATAAAGTGACTCGGGAGGTTGTTCGGATAATTGCAGTGCAACTCGGTTAAATTCTGTATGAAATGGGCTATTTGCTTTGCAGAGACCCCAAAGCTCCGACCCATAATTCAAAATTGATGCTATTTTAGTATCAGATATTTGGAATAGAGTTTTATAGACAGTTTACCAACCCGATTAAATTTAGCAATCAAAGTATTAAGTGCCTTTGCCGCTTGTGCTGCTAGTGTTTGTTTTTTGTTTTTGGTTTTTTTTTTTTTTTTTTTTTACATATATACCATGAGGTTTTAGAAGAGAAAACATAGCCAAGATGTCTGTAATAAGATATTGTCTCCATTACATAATCACCAAAATACCAAATTTGATATCTTCTCAAATATCCCCCTTTTTGAAACTTTATAAGTTTAGTTTTCTCCAGTTGCATCTTCCATTTCCAGCTGTTGCACTATTATTTTAGTTTATTTAGAATTCCTTGAAATCGAGTAGCAGTTTCGGCAAAGGCAACCAAGTCATCTGCATACAACAGTGCAAATGGCTTAGCAAATTCTAATGTTACACCGCTATTCTGGTCAGAAATGTGTGTCCTTAAATCGTTTAGAAATAATGGAATTAAGATAGGTGGTAAAACACAACCTTGCCTTACGTTAGCCGGGCAGTTAAATGTTTATGTTAAGCCATATGGCATTTTTCACACAAAATTCTACATTTACATATATGGCTTTTAGCATCGTAAACATTTTGCTAATGATATTTACATTTACAAATTTAGTATAAAGTGAGCTCCTGTCAAAACGGTCAAAAGACTTTTAATAATTAACAAAAGAGTATAAAACCTACCTCTTTGTTTCCTAACAATATACACATATCAATGTGCTTAGAGTAAATTCAGTAATTACAGAGGAATATCCACGTATAAAACCAGTTTGTTCTTCACCTACAATATATTTTTCTTTGATCCAGTTAGCTAGTCTTTCATTTAAAATCGAGGTAAATATGTTGCTGAGGAATATTACAATTCTAATCCCTCTGTAATATTTAGGCATATTTATATTCTCTTTTTGTGAATGGGTGCGATAAAAGCCGTGGTCCAACACTTCGCCAAGTACCTAACATCATCATCAACGGCAACAGCGATAATAATAATAATAATAATAATAATAATAATAATAATAATAAACCATGCAAGACATTAATATCCTTTTACAATGTATCAACAAAGTCTTAATCAACAAAGTCTTGAAAAGTTGTTTGAAAGCGATGTTAAATTGTTATGTTAAAATCTCCAACAAAAACTATTGGATGTAACTATACTGTCCAGTATACAATCCTTTATCATAACTAGGATATTGTCGATAGCCTTTTGATCTTGTTACTTGTGCCGACAAATGAAAGTTCAATCTTCTAGCGATACCTTCTGTCGGGTGCGATAATAACTGTATTCATTGTTACAGTATCATAAGCGCAATACAGTGTCAAAGAAACCTTTTTATTTTTCATCAGCCCATGTGCGGCACTCTAGGCGAAAAGAAACATCAAAGTACATTCTATTGTGAAATCATCTGTCAAAATGGACCAGGGTCGAAAAAGTATTCAGGTCACTTAAATAGTTTATTATCATAAGCATGGACATTTATTTCTAGTACTTACTACGAAAATATATCATGGTTATTTAATGCTGCACGTACAACTTTGAACAGAAATGTAATCAAGGTAATCAATACAATGCTGAACAAATATAAACAATCTTTTTCGTCAATGACAGTAAAAAATAATAAATGTATTGTTATAGATGCTTCATAAACATATTTATCGAATGTACTTATTGTTCTCTTTTTGGTTGAAGTGAACGATTGAATGGACTTACGTGTGTGTGGTTTGTTTCAAAAGTACTTTTTAATTAAGTTTTCGCGTTAGCTTATTACAAACACACTAATATAAAAACAGAAAATAGTATTTATCTTCAATATGATGACGTCACGCAGCATACAGTATCTTCTATTTCTATCCATTATATAGTTTTTCCATGTCTCTCAGTTTCAATCCAATCCATTGTATTGTTTTCGCGTTGTTCAGTTTCAATTCAATCCATTGTATTGTTTTCGCGTTGTTCAGTTTCAGTTCAATCCATTGTATTGTTTTCGCTTTGTTCAGTTTCAATTCAATCCATTGTATTGTTTTCACGTTGTTCAGTTTCAATTCAATCCATTGTATTGTTTTCACGTTGTTCAGTTTCAGTTCAATCCATTATATTGTTTCCATGTCTCTCAGTTTCAGTTCTATGCACTATATTGTTTCCATGTCTCTCAGTTTTAATTCTATCCATGATATTGTTTCTGTGCCTTTCAGTTTCATTTCTCAGATTAGCAGAAGAGGGTAGGAGTTTTCGGTCATGAGTCTGGCAAACTAACCACTGAGCCACCGCGGATCCACGAAGGCCGAAGTCGGTTATATGTTATAAAATAGAGACAGCCTCTCATAATTTTGTAATTTATTGTTCGCGTCTGATAGAAACGTATATGTAGCATTTTTAAAAAAAATTGGAATAAAATTTGAACAATGTACAGAATCGGGAAACATCTAAACTTCACCCCAAACCCAATTCTGTTTAAAGTGTAACCCAATTAATAATATTATTTAATTCCCTTTCAATAACTAACAGCGTAAATGAAGTCTACAATAGTATTTACAAGATTTTAATGACAAACGAATACATAAGTAACTTAACAAAGGGCATTTACGCAGAATTATTACAAGTTTATCGTATACACAGACCTAAGATGAAGATAGTTTTTCACTTTTAACAAATATGCTCAAAACTGTTGTTACAACTCGGCCGTTGAAAATCACATGCTGCTTCTGCAAAATTTACATTTTGGAGATATATTTCACAAAAACTTTTTTCAACTTAATTATAAACATATGGATTTCTTTAACGCCTTATCAGCCAATGTTAGTTGAGCCTTAATGGATTTTTCATTTCTCAAGAAAACACGAAAATGAGAATCAAAATATTCAAGCATATCAATATTAATTTCGGCTATATTCCATACTTCGTCTTGCCTGTATGGAGCACCTATTCCAAAGGTTGTAACTTCACTGTTATGAAACTTTATATTCACATACCAATTATTACAGTAATCATGCATATCATTCTGGAGGACTTGTAAACTCTGAGCTGTTTCTGAAAATAAAACTAAATCGTCAGCAAAATGTAATAAAAATAAAGACAACTCGTCTAACTCTATAAAGATATATCCCGCATATTGTAATGATTTTCCAGATCTTCAATAAATATCGAAAATAGTATCGGTGATAAAACTTCACCTTGTATCAAACCTACTCCATACTCAAAAAGGCAGTACCAGTCCACCAGTGTAATATACATGATTTAATTACACTCTTCATCTGAGGAAGAATATTTAACATTTTGCCACTTTCACCATGTCTAAAAATAATCTACCACAAACCACTCCTGTATTCGCTACCAAACATTACTTTTTAAAATCAACAAAAACTGCATAAAACCCTTAGCCTTGAATTAGATACTTATTTATCAAACAATGTAAAACAAATATAGGCTCAGTAGTTCCCCACCACCTTCTCAACCCAAATTCTGCATCCTATAGTTTGTCATTTGTTTTATCTCTTTCATTTAAAATACTAAAATCAACGTAATATAGTAATACCTCTATAATTTCCTGCATTAAAACCAGCACCAAACTTTAATAGAGGTGTAATTACTCCCCCCCCCCCCATAGTATCGGGAAATAACACTACTGAATATTGCGTGAAGTAGTTTTCATACGAAGAGTCTAAATAACTCCACTCCACCACTTCGGTGGCCTAAGTTGTTAGAGTGTCCGCCTCGGATGCTGGAGGTCGCGGATTGGTTGTGTCAGGATAATGCGATTGGGTGGGACATGATGCTACATGTCTGCAGCATGATGCCCCAGTGCAAGAACATCACCATAAACTGCCATACTACATACATTGTATCGATATGACTCAAATTGTTAAAGCTACATTAAAAATCTTTGACACACACACACACACACACACACACACACACACACACACACACACAGACAGACACACACACACACCATAGAGTTAAAGAATCTCCAATACACAGAGCCTAAACAACTCCACTTCATTTCTAAAAAAATCATTCAGAAGATATCGATTTCCATGTTGTTTCAAAGTTCTGAGAGTTCTTTGTAATTTCATACTATGATATTGGTTTATCTAGTTATTCACAGATTTTTCCGTAATCCAATAAATCAGTTGGTTTATATCTTTCGTTTCCAATTTGAAAAGACTTTGTTCTGAGAATGTAAAGTGCTACAAACTTTTATACTCCAGCGAAATATTTTCTGTAGACGTCCCATTTCTGAAAGAAATTTCAGAATATCGTGGGAGAAGACCTTTTCAGAATAGATAACGTATGGAATAAATTCTTTTTTTGTATTGTAACTTTACTTTTCTTTCACATTTCTTATAAATGTTCTTTTTACAACATCATTGACATACACATCTCTCTGAAAGCTTTCCAACAGATTGTTAATTAATCTACACAACAGTAATGACTTGTTAAACATTCGTACCTTGTTTTATCTCTATGCATGATAAAATCAATACTACTGACTATTTCATTATAGGACTAATCAAAATACGTTGAAACGCTGTGGTGTTTGGGTATGTAAATGAAATGTAACATCTTTAAACTTTAAAATGTAAAATCTTCTGGAAACGTAAAGAATGCATATTTGTACTTTAAATGTCAAATTACCGGCTTTATTTTGTTCAAATATATTAAAGTGATAACATGGACGTTTCATAATCGGCGGTAAGCAAATTCTGATTATAGTTCAAAAATATCCAAAACATACATGTTGAAGCTGGTTAATATAAACAGCTTTAACAGTCCGTGGGACCGATCTTTCTGAACATTAGGGATGACAGAATTAAAATTACCTATATAGCTAATCGAACAGTGAAATATGTCTGAAAAACAATTGTAAATGATATATACTGACCTCATGTTTATACAAATTCTTAACTTAAGCGCATATTGAACTCAAAATTTTGAACATCAACATTGAAGAAAAAAAGTCTGACAATGCTTTCTATAGAATATACATGATGGCATCTGTACCTGAATCTCAGTCAGTAGATTACGTTATAAGAAATCAGATAAAAAAAAAACGTTTTAGAATATAATGTTGCAAAATTGACAGCAGTAATAAACATGTCAAGGATTTTATGATCGAGAAATGAATAAAATTTAGCAATGCATGGTTGCGACAAGATTGGAAGAGATCCGTAACGTTTTGTACTATTGTGAGTGACGCTGCAGGGAAACCAGTGCCCTCGGGTTGGTGATCAACTGACATAATTGGTCCCTCTTATAGCTATTGGGATTATATCCCACTGTCAGATTCCCTTATGTGTTGCACTGTTTCAGATCTAACATCGGTATGCCAAAGTCAGTGCATAAGAAACAAAGAAAGATTGACAGAAAGAAAGGAAGAAAGAAGAAAGAATAAAGAAAATATCTATACAATTATCTATTTTATGTGATCTTGTAATTAATATTTGACTTTTTAAAAAAAAAAAACCTAAAGTAATTGTATTAATTATGTGCGTGAAATATGCCAGCGCAAAATGAAATGGTATCAAACAATTAGGATCGTAATGTTCTTTGAATAGGGATAGAGCCTTATGAAGTTTCTAAAAATCTCGCATTAATGGGAGTTTCTTTTTGGAAATATGGCATTAATGTACGCTTCTTTATGAAATCTCGCATTAATGGACGCTTCCTTTGGAAATCTCGCATTAGTGGACGTATCTAGAAGAAAGAAGTACACCATTAATTATATATACTTTTGCCTTTATCTTTGTTGTTGTTTTTGTTTTTGAGGGAATAAGATCACTTGATTTAAAGCTGGGTTATTATGTAAATTTGATTTCAATCTTTCTCAGCACGGATATTTTTGTATCAGTTATATAAGAGGAAACAGTGACAAATTTTACTTTGGTTTCTTTATGGAAATAATGCAGCAAATGAAGTAGTGCCAATTTATTAAAATGCCGTTGTTCTTTCATTTTGGAACTATGGATATTGATATAGATATAATTCTTCGAATGCATTCGTCGCTAAAATATTTTGTAAAAAAAAAAAAATTGTAACAGACGGAAGTTATTTGAGCAAAGATAAAGAATTGTCCAATTCCTTAATTTGTGTTGATTTTCCATGAGAAATTCGATCATTTTGTTACTAAGTTAAAATCGTAAATTTGTCAGTCCTGAAGATAAGATCAATAGTGATGTTTTCCTTAAACGGTTTATACTTCCCTATTCATGTTAAGGCATACAAATGGACTCAGTAAAGCGACTATTACCTGACAAGTCGTAAATGTCAAAAGGACAATGGTTGTTTGGCAATGACCGTTGTAAGCTAAAAGTAAAATAAATGCATTCCATAGAAAAAAACCTATTCTAAATTTCCACGGATATGCAATTGATCTGATTTACTGAGTAAAGCTATGGTATTTAATATTTTTTATCTCTCTCAGTGTTAATACATTAAGAAAAATTCTCAGGACCAGAATCATCCTTTAAATATAAAAAGTAGAGAATTCATAATGTCTGGAAAGGTTAACCAGAAAAAATAAACTGATTATATTAAAACAGATGTAAAGCACGTTGATGTAAGTTTGTCTTTTCTATCATTAAAAACAATATAGTTTTTCAATTGAAATAATATTTACGATGCTTTAAAAATTATATATGCATCCGGTTTCGTACTAATCGGTGCTTTTTATTACTATTTTATTACTAGAAATTATCACCCAAATCACGTAACTTTCAAAATCAATTCTGCACGAGATTTTTACTAACTGAGACTGAGTACTATAATTATCCGAATTTATTTATTTATTTATTTATTTATTTATTTATTTATTTATTTATTTATTTATTCATTCATTCAAACACTGCTATAATTATATGCATATGAAAATGCATGAACATTCGTATATATTCCATAAATATTCATAAATATAGTCAGTATATACAATTTGAAAATGAAATTTACTTGAGCTAAAGTGTTATTGCATTAATGTCTTAAAAGAAAAAAGAAAAGAAAAATCAATGGGGAAACGTGTCACTTGGTTTTTAGAGTAGCCCAATTCGCGTAAGATTTGATTGCAAGATAAAATAAATGTGAGCAACTTTGCGTACTCCATTTTATGCAATAAACTTGTCAGACCTTTGATAAGATCTACTGTTTGCATTTCTAAAAAGTTTTTAAAAGGTTTTGCTAATTCATTGATTAATTAATATTAATACTACATGACTAGGTCATATATGTCGAAAGAAAGAAAGAAAAGAAAGAAAGAAAGAATAGATAAATAAATAAATAAATAAATAAATAAAAAAGAAAGAAAGAAAGAATAAATAAATAAATAATAAGTAAAGAAAGAAAGAAAGAAAGAAAGAAAGAAAGAAAGAAAACTCCAGCAAAACTAAGTAAGAAATTGACATTTTTGTACCGAGAGTATTTTACATGTTTTTAAATGATTCGTCATGGTCCGTACGTACATGCATATAACATATCGAAGAAATGTTGATAGAATTATGGAACAGGCAAGGATTTTATGAAGTCGACAACTACATTCAATTTTATTTGCATTATTCTTTTAGCGCAAGAGTCAAGACAAAGTGAGTGTATAGTTACGTAGTTACTGTGTAATTAAGATGACTTAACACAGAATCTTTGGTTAACAACAAGAAACAAATTTAGCATCAAGTGTACTATTTTGGTTGCTGTTCTGAGGAGGTGTTAGGTGGTTTCTTAGGAGGTCTGAGGTTAAATTCTTACTTGTGTTGCTTTGTGTCCGATACCTTCATCGGCTCCTCCCTTTCTGGCAACTTTGATATTCAGTCTTTTCTAACTTCTCTTACTGGTAAACAAAATTGACGGTGATGGGGATCTAGAGGGTTTGCTACCCTCAAGAATCTACATTAACCTCAAAAAACTATTGAGGTTGTGAGAAGGGATGATATCCTTATGTGACAAAAATCAGTGGAGGTAAAGCAACGTTGTTCGATAGACAAGTGCGGTACGAAGGCAGAATGTGTATGAATCCACGTAAAGTAATAAAAGTACAAAATCATCGTTTAGGTGATACAATTTGCTCTGAGTTTATACACAAACAACCCTTCATAGATTGTACTTGCAGAGTATATATGTGAGGGCAATTGTTTTTTGTTTGTTTATTTGTTTTGTCTTTTTACGAGGATTTCACATACAGCAATACCTTATGAACACGTTTAAGGCTATTCAAGGCGATAGATCTTTTCTGTTGAATTGCTGCTGAGAAAAATCATATTACCCTTATTCAGTTAACACCTCCGCTAACATAATGACCTCGTGGACAATCTAATGAAAAGTTTGGCTAGTATCAATAATGCACCCCCGCTGTACTGAGTTTAACATCCAATTAGTCACCTACCGTATATACTCGCTTTAAGATCCTGATCTGACATAGCATAATGCGCCTGCAGATCACGGTCTGTATTGTTTGTTCTAATGAATACTCCTAACAAACTGCAAAGACCAAGATCTGTTGGCGCATTATGTTGGACTTGTTTTTATAAGCGAGTGGTCACGGTACAGTCATTTCTATTCTCAGCTATATTTTCTATCCCCCTATTGTTCTGTTGCGTCTAGTGACCAGTGTATTTCTCGATGTTTGTTCATGTGTCTACGTGATTTGGATTTTTAACGAAGTTTAAACAAGTTTTTAGTCATATCGCCTCGATGTCTGCAGTGTGGCAGTTCATAGTCATGTCTAGCACTGGGGCATCATGCCGTAGACATGTAGCATCATGCCCCACCCATTAACATTATTACAGATACCAGGCCGACCAGTCCTAGCACTAAGTTCTTAATGTTGAGCGCCAAGCGAGGCAGCTGCTAGTACCATTTTTAAGTCTTTGATATGACTCGGCCGGGGTTCGAACACGCGAACACCCGCATCCGAGGCGGGCACTTTAACCACTTCAAGTCACGAATCTGCAATGCCAGAGGGAAATCTGAATGAAATCGACCGCTATTCAAGACAACATCGAAACATATTTATTTCGGTGCTATTATTCTTATCAAACTTTGCAAGGAAGCGCCATCTCAGTCTTGTCTATGGTTGCAAAGAGATACATACATACATGCATACATACATACATACATACATACATACATACATACATACATACATACATACATACTTTTAAATGGAACTATGGAGGTGCCTGATCATATAAATAGTTGAAAGTCCAAAGTATATTGTCTAAAGACAGTCCGAATTACGGAAAATGTTTTGGACTGAGGAGTTCTAAGCATAAGCATGTAGCAGAATCGACTGGGCATTTGCTGTGAAAGAATCGATGTTTGCAAATTTATTGCACAACCGTTTCACAGTCATGAAACTATATCATCGCACATCCACTTACGGTTAATAATACTTCTTTTATTGTTGAAGACAGCACGTTTAGGTTTGACGTACACCTGTTTGGGGCAAACATTTTCTGTACAGCACCTACTCTGTTCCTTTTTTCATCGAGACTGGTTTTGAACTAACCCTAACATTTTCACACAGAAAATGATGCAAATCATCTGCGAACAATATACCCTGAATATTGAATACAAGGATTACTTGCCTGTCAAAGAAGAAACACTTTATTAGGCGTAAAAACCTGACAACCATTATAATATCATATTTGCTAGAACCTGATTTCTCCTCGCACATATACCTTTGTCCGTTTCAGATGATATCAATTAGGTCTCCTTTTAGATGTCAGTTTTTGTTTTTTTTTAAACAATATCACTTCAGATTGTTCTTCATGTCTACACTCAGCTATAAAACGATTTGTTTCGGGCATAGGGCGACGCATAAGAAGGAAATTTGTAAACTTTAATCCAATTTATTGTCTAATTTGACCATGCTGTGCATCAAGTAGACAGATTTAGCCATGAACGTACGACAAGTAACTGGTCCAGTGAGGCTAGCTACTTGATGCAGGAAGTAGATAGCGCGTGTCAAGAGTAGGACAATTACAAACAATTATCCGCGAAGCACCCCCGGCCGTGAGGTGGAGTGTAATGGTCAAGGCGGCATGACCTGTTCGGGCTTTCCTGACCTATTAAAGGGGCGGAATCCTGTCTAAAGGTCACTACCATAAATTATTTCGAGCCAACAACGTCTCTATAGTTTGGAAGAAAACAGTTTACACTTTTAAAATAATTTCCTACTACAAGAAGTTCCAAATATATTATTTTGAACATTATTGGACTATATAACTGTTACCATTTCTGAAACAGATGTGAGTTTATCACTCAACTAAAATTCATAGCTATTCACAGAATACTAAAAGGTAAGTTGTTTTTTTTCGTTTTACTTTCTATTTATTGTCTGTAAAAGAGAGAAACATCAATTAAATGGAAGATGTCTGATATTTATATTGAAAATTGATATCAGAAATTGATCAAGAGCATTTTCAAAATTTCCTCCTCGCGAATAAAAACCCCATGTATATTGTGAAGCAAATATGATTAATTCTTTGTTTACGTCTCCAGCCCCGCATTCCATCCCAACACACCTTAAAAATTCAACTTAAATTATACGGACTGTCAAAGCTATCGTAAAAGTATTGCGTCGAATGACGCTCCATGTCGATCAAACATAAATTAAACTGAATACGAATGCATCCAAATGATCTATGTACATGCCTTTAAAAAAAAGAAATCGGCGTGTTAAGTGGTTCTTTTCAACGGATGTAAATAAATAAGTACATGCTTTCTGTTATTAATTCATTCATACAGACGTACAATGAAATTCTCAAACCAGTGAATTGCGAACTCTTTCTTAAAAGGCAGATTTTATTTTTTTCTTTCCCTCTCTTTTATTCTTGCTTCATTATGCAAACAAAATCCTCATTTTAAGATTTGAGAAGAAGAGCAGGGGAGTGCAAACCTAATATATCACTGAAGACGATTTACACTATCGAAATTATTTTTTTTTCTTTCTGTTTCGATACCATGAGAGCAGACATTTTAGGGAAGAAAAGGGAGATTGCGTTTACTTTCTGGTTTCTTAATAGTTATCGAACCTGTAATTAACACCAATTACAAAGTAAATGATTGAGAAACAAACTGTTCTAAACTGCAAAAATGAACAGTAAACCTGTCATCCCGTGTAGACCAAAAAGGTATGAAAAAATATTGAATAGCACTGCGCGATCAGGAAATAGCTTCAGGTTAAAATGACTGATTCTTCAATGATTTTTATAGTTTTCTAATGGCCATTTAAATTCCTGGACCTTTTACAAGGGAAAGTCTCTTGTTAAACCCAGTTATTACTTTATGTCATGTTTATCTTGATATCTACAGAGGCATTCCATGCAGCACACGAGAATCCAAACATATGTCGATTTTTTTAAAATAGCTTTTATAGGAAAATACTTTGTATGTATCAAAGTATTATCCGAAATGTGAACATTTTATTGCTTGGCTTATTTTAACGCAAACCCATATATTCCAACAACCTGTATAGATGCGCGACCGATTTCATTTTACGAAGAGTCAGATATGCATAAATGAAGGGGGGGGGGGGAAGCAATAAAAGCAATAAGACTGCAGTGGATCCGTCTGTGATACTTTTACGCCAAAGTATATAGTTATATCAGGTTTAACTTGCTCTGTATCTGTGGTAACAGTTTTTCTCTTGTGCGATATTCAATTTTACCTTAGTGTTCATTCAAAATAAATAATAAATATTTTAGACACGAAAACAACCTGATATTCCTGTCGTCATAAAACAATGTAATGTTTAGCTACATTTTTCAGATGTCTATAATAATTTGAAGAGATTGTTGTGTCCCTTCAGGAGTCATTTAGCTTAATGTTACAGAGAAACATCAATCGTGAAATAGATATTTCGTCAATGGAAAGAAATTGTATGGTATCATCATATATTCTGTCATGAAGAAGATCCATTTGCTTAGAAGTAACTTTTCGTCACCTAACTGATTATCCCATGGAGATTTTTGTCATTTTCGCTTGAAATGGGTGTATGAAACGCATTTTGGGGGTTACTTCGGAAAACATCTAAATACATATGCTTCCAGGAGTTTTTCATTTAGGTGGCGCTCTACAGTTTCGTATTTTGCATAGGTTAGAATTTTAAAGAAAAAAACTTTCCCAGGTTTCCTCGCTGGTTACACTGGCTGTTTGAAAAGGACCTTGTATATCTTAGTCATTGTTCAAAGAACCTTTAATTCCCTTTATTTTGGTGTATGATTGATGGGTGTAATATGGGTTATAGAGTGTACAGCTTGGCCTTTCTCCAGATGTGCACCTTTCAAAATAGTGCTAGCTCCACTTGGTCATTTTCACTTCCTGAACTTCAGAGGTAAATTGTAATAAAAAGAGCCGATAACTTTTTTTACTTTTTATATATTTGGTAATTCATTCATCACACTTTCAGAAGCTGGTATTGTCTAGTCTAGCAAAATTCATTTTCCCTAATTTAATAGCTACCAAGGATATTGTACTTCAGACAAATTCATGCTGATTTTTGCAGCACAAGGGAGCAGTCATTTTAGTTAGCATTGTGCTAAGATCATGTACAATTTCCAAAAGTACAATATCCAAAGAAATGTCAGCCACATTCCATCAAAGTAGCATAGAGGTATGCCAACATTCTCTCCACTGTGCATGTTTTAAATGCAAACAACTTCACCTTACATACTTCACTCTCTCAAAAGTACATAATAACTTAGCCGGATGCCTAGTTGTATTTAAGCCGCTTTTTTATTGGCTATTTCGTTCGCGCATGTGCAGAAGGGTGAAAGTTGGAGTTCTTTTTTCGTGGCCTGGTCACTTTTTATTAAAATTCAAAATCTCAAACTTATCCTGCTTTGTGCAAAGATTTACCTGTCCGTGCGCAGTTCAGACAGGTCTTCCTTAGGTCCCAATGTAAATTCCTGACGCAAAATCCAGTTCCGACAACTGGCGATTGTTTGGTGTAAAAAAATCAGGTCGCAAAAATTACGTTCATCTCACTGTATCTTATATTGCGAGTAGAAAGTCTTGATTATATGGTATCGTTGTAGAGCTACATCTGTCTACTTTTCTGAATACCATCCACTTTGTTGTATCTTAAATGATCTTGACACTACAGAGCTCGGAAGCAGGGTACTACATCTAACTCATAAACCTGGCATTAGTGGTTAATGAGTTAATATATTACCATGATTAGTGCTGCGAATGATTTAGCGAAAAGAGTTTGTGATATTTGGAAACTCTCGGTTTTGTGTGGTTATGGTGCTTAATGGCTCATCAACACGTGACGGTTATTTATCGGGATAGCCGATGCGGGATGATCGGAACATGCACACTTTTGTCGCGGGTCGGGAACGGTAACTACTGAGCCACAGCGGCTCTGATGAAACGGATAAAAATCAGTTGATTTCTAATCTGTAGGATTTGTTTTCCGGTAAATTAATGAGCTATCCTTATCTAAAGGTTTCTAAATAGACATAATGATTTTTCATTAGTCCTTGCAAACAAAGCGGTTTTATCAAAGGATATGAATCCGCCCCTCCAGGCAGTTATCCCCGACGAAAGATAACAGATATCAGTACCTTCACTCCAGGCAAATTCATTCTCTGTAAAACCAGACTGTTATCTTTTGTTTTCTCTTTACTTTTCTCGACGTTAGTGCAGCTATGTGACTTCTTTTAGATGCAAACGTAATCATTGAACATACGTCAATACTGCACAAAATGAATTTTTGTCATTTAAAGAAAGGTATTAATAATCATTCAGAACTAGTTAAAGGGTGTATCACGTATATAATTCATTCGACTTTTGGAAAATACTACAAAGAAAAGCAAAAAATCATATGCAATAGCTTGCCATTACAAATACCAACACTTCTTAATGCATATCTCAACCCCCAATTCCCCATCACTCATCCCAACCATCAGACAGTGATCCCGGAGTCATGATGCATAGTCTGTAACATGAGACAGACATCGTTATGACTGCATATATTCAACATGATCAGAAACTATTTGGAAACTTTAAAGTAATTTCAAATTTGGTACTTATGATTTCTAAGCCCCTTTCAAGCAACCACAGGGAGACTGAAGCCAGGGACGACAGCTCTCCTGCTGATGCGTGCAGCAGAGACAACATAACTACAAAATATCGAAATTCTGCACAGCTGTTTAGGAGGTGTAGTAACGGACAGATGGAATGATAGAAGTTATTACAATATCCCAGACGTCAAAAGGAAAAAAATACATAAATCAAAAACAAAAACCTGGCGATAAAGGGTGTCTCCTAACAATGAATTCATTATAAGTAAAGATATCTCTGTTGTTTATCTTATTTATTAGTTTTGGCGCCAGAACGCATTAAATTGATTTTGTCCAGGGATCTA
Organism: Megalonaias nervosa; assembly: GCA_016617855.1. Lineage (NCBI taxonomy): Eukaryota > Metazoa > Mollusca > Bivalvia > Unionida > Unionidae > Megalonaias > Megalonaias nervosa. The sequence continues at coordinate 19,575 of JAECUM010042711.1, forward strand.
CATGCGTGTATATACCTTATAGTGACATTCCTTAATTTCCTTCATCTTTCTTTACAGATGGCAGATATGAAGAAAACAAAGCTGTACGAAGTTCACTTATTCCTGAATGCAAAGGACCACGTCATAAAGAACGTGACCAAGAACTCAACTTGCGATGACATCATAACATCTCTTCATCGGCACACAAACATCGACGATAAGGAAAATGGACAAACGTATGCGTTGTACGAATCGATGTATGGAGTGGATCGTGAATTGTCTGGAAATACTAAAATTCATAAACTTTTGAGAGCTTGGGGGTCAAACAAAGACAATGTTCAACTGGTTTTGAGGAGGAAAAGTGACATCGACACGAAACTCGGAGTTTCGACACCAAACCGATGTCATCATAGACGTCATGACAAACATTGCTACAACCGTGAACGTGATTCCGCTACTGGAAATGAAAACATTAGACGCTTGTCCAGAATTATACATCTTCAAAGGCAGAGAATGAGGTCAATAATGGAATCTCATTCCAAGAAGATACCATCGCAAGAGGCAAATATACGTCACTTTAAGAAACTGAATCCCAATCGTGCAATGTTTTCTAATGATCTTACAATGCAAGAGATAAATAGACATAGACGGAGGGAACAGCAGGAACTAAACAAGAACATTTTGTCACCTAAAATACCAGACCCCGTACATAGTACACCAAACATCGAGAGAAATAATTTCGTAATAACAGCTCCAAAATTTACAGCGGTCAAATTTGCTAACTCAAAACCTCTTCAAGTTAAACATACAAATGAAATAACGATGCCCATCCCCCCTTACGTAGGCACCAGGCCGCCATGTATCGGACAGGTCGACCCGGAAAGCTTTGGACACAATCATAGTAGAAACATGGGCGATGGCGAGTATTCCTATTACATTGAGGAAGCATATAGTACCAAAGAAACGGATTACAATTGTCGCTTCTTCCTGGATAGGAGTTTCCGGTCAGAGAGTGATTTGGGTCAGAGGCCTGATTGTCCTAGAGAATGCTCTGCTCTGGACATTGGATTTCTTGAAGACACTCTGCATTCCTATGTCAACCGAATCGATACCGAAAACGGGATGGCTGATTCAGATAAAGGTTCTATGCATCACAGCAAAGACATTTACAAGTTTTTTGAGAAATCATTGAATACTGAGATACCAACCACTGACGATGCAAAGAACAATCTTACAAATGGGAAACATGATCAACAACGGTTCATCGGCTATAAGTTTCCAAATGATGAGTCAAATGGACAGTCAGGAATCGTTGAGACCAAAAACATGTCATCACATATACTGAAATGTGGGTCAATTAACGGATCCATGCAGCTGGTCGATTATAGTTTTAGTGACAATGAAACCGTGCTGAAGTGTGCAGTCGACAACGAGAACCATTGACCAGAGCGGCGATTTTGATATATACGCAGCAACAAACATCAAATAGCAGTGAGGAACCATTTTTTTTTTTTGATATTTAGAATGAGTAAGCAATTGACAAATTAAGTACTTCGTTAGCGACTACAGCAATGTAAATGTTAAAACTAGGACTTGGAACTAACTGAAGACGCAGCATTGATTAGGAACATAGAATCAAGTGGATGAAAACCGCAATATCAGTCTATGTTTTCTATTTATTTTCTTAGCTAATTCCACTCAGCAGTTGTGCATAACTTTGTGGCACATTTTTCTTCCAAAAGGGAGTACTTGCACAAAGCCAAGTAACTGTCACAACTTTTATAAATACCCCATACAATTTTGTCAATAATGTATGCTATTCACTGTATAAATCACTCTCTCGCACGATGCTTCTCTCAATAAAGTATATCCCATAATATTTATGTTTTCTTGTTATGCTGTTCCTATATTGTTTGATTGTCACATTTCATATATATACGAAGAAATAGCTTACCGATTTGTACTTAAGTAAGCAAAACCAAAAGTGCCATCTTTCAGATATATGCAATGCAACCATCATACACCAGAAAGTAGGTCCATAACTTGAAAATATTACATGCTATGAGCACAATTTTCACATTCAGGCATTACAACTCATAAATCCTCTGCAAACACTGGCTTTATATATATAATAACTTTATATCCAGCAGTGCCATATAAAATATCCGCTTTGAAAAAGTTGCTTTCTGAGGTGTATTTAAGTAAGCAAAAAGGAAAACGACATCCTACAATGATAAACAGCAATTAAAATTGATATACTAAAATGGAGGTTTTATCTCTAAAGTTTTATATTTATTATATTAATGCACATTTATCACTGCCAGTCATTAAATCCATAAATCATTTATGAACATAGACGAATATACACCCAGTTACGGTTTGAAGTAGAAAGGTGTTTGGGAATGCGATATATCAATATTCAAGAGACGGCGTTTTCGTCGAAACCATCAAATATATCATTATTGCTCAAGGAAAACATCTTTGCCAAAAATAATTTCTGAACTTTAAGACTAGTCTGTCTTTTTAGTTCGAGACTTCAGCACTCATTGTTCCAGATTTCAGCACTCATTGTTCCACAATTTGTATGCTCTCTCTCTCTCTCTCTCTCTCTCTCTCTCTCTCTCTCTCTCTCTCAGTGGGAGGAAAATCTAACTACTTGTTTATCAAAATATACCTACCCTGTTTTGCCATTTAAAAAATATACCTACCCTTATGCATGTTATTCAGTCCTGCATTTCCATAACTAGATCCATTTCATTGTCTCAGTAATCTGGTCCTAGTCTCTCTGCATCCATTCCTCTGTCTCTCCATATCAAGATGAACAGATCATGACTGTTGACTGTAAACACTCCTGCATACATTTATGCAGTCATGGAGGAGGCGCCATCAAGAAATATTTAGTAAAAACGAACTCTTGAGTCATTACAGTCTTTTGTTTATTGATGTTGTTCTCTCACTTCTGTTGGATACAACCACTCTGTGAGTTTTTACAGTACCACCACTACATCAATGTGTTCAGTGTCACCGACACAACTATTATAAACAATATACACTATTTTTAACATACATCATAATATGATGACATTATCTCTCTCTCTCTCTCTCTCTCTCTCTCTCTCGTCTGCCTTTTTCAATTGACTACGAAGCACTTGCATTTTTATCTAAAAATACAAATACGCATGTACGTCCTCGAGTGTATGTATCAATATATATCGTCTTCATTTTTGCATACAAATACACCGGTAGGGATAATCTAAATTCGAGTAGCTAATCGACTATAAGTATATACAGAAACCTTAGACGGCTTTGAATGAATTGCCGTCTGTACGGTGCAGCTTGGTATCAAATAGAGGTTGACATTGTCGTGCCGCTTTAAATACGTTTTATCGTCTTTGGGACCAGAGAAATATTAAATATGTCCTAGTTAACGTCACATTCCAGACAAACATCTTCCCCTAATGTACGATATCATAAATCTGACCTTTTGACTGATCATCCCTTCTCCATTGTGACAGAATTGGGAAAACTGTTAGAAAGGCCAATTGATTCCTTATGGTTCGTGTTGTTAGTTTTATATCTAGTTTATTACAGTCTTCATTGGTAGACAATTGTCTGCCTTTGTCTAGGATATTTATCATTCAATTATAAAACAGTGTCAAACTTAAGTTTGACATAATTTATGCATATTCAAAAGGAAACATTGCAAAAACAGCATTTTTAAAATTTTTCTAATGGACCTATTTCTCTTGACGGACTACTTTAAAGTGTTGCAAAACAATGTCAGTGCTTGAACATCGACGTCACTACTTGAGGATACGCCGAGTAAAAAGTTGTTGTTTTTTTTTAATTGCAATGATCACACCACAAAATAAGAATCCTAACAAGCAATGACGTAACAGGGATAGCTAAGAACGCCTTTGCGCTGAAAGTTGAGCTTTGACCTCTTATTTTGGACGCTAGATTTTAGCGTCGTATCCTATAATGTTATAAAATGTTATTGGATTCCGGATCGATTAGAGCTGAAAGTTTCCGATATTACATAATGGTTCAAATAAAATGCATCGCCAAGAAACTTCATAGATTTGCTCAACAATCATTCTTAGAACACAGGACTGAATTTAGTGAACTTCTGAACATATCATATTGGCTAATAAAATGTTTGCCTGCTAAAATAATAAAGATCGAATCGACGGATTATTTAGTTACCACAAGGCAAATAAATACAAAACCACGTTGTTTTACATATCTTGGAGGTGTAAAGATATGGTTGGAGAACACAGTCATAAAATTTTCTTGGTAGTAACCTTTATTTTAACGATTCCATTGTATCGGATTTAGGCGATCCGGAGTCCTTTAAATAATTTGTAACGTAGTGGGCCATAGCGATAACACCGAGCGTGTAAAGCAAGAGCTCTAAAGGTTGTCGTTAAGCGCTAAGGCGTCGTCAGCTATATAAAGAATTAATATTCAATATTTTTATGAACTTACAAGATCATCTCCTTTTTTAATAAATGCTTCTTTTTGATGTTGTTGAAACTTAGTTGTACTGGGAATATATTAATATTTATACGTATCGACATAGTTATGCGCTCGTTTTATTCTGTTTTCTGTATTATTTGTTTGCCCTTCGTGAATATAAAGTTGGAAAAAGGTTCTGTTTGTCACACTATTTTATTATCAAACATCGGACTGTTTGGAACAGTGATAAAAAGTAATTTATCGCAGAAAATAGATACATTAACAAAAATAGCATGCATGTTTTGTTTTAAATAACATATTTTTTCATTAATGTATGCAATATTCTATATGGCGATATTCTGCGAACGTATTGGCATAGTTATGCGCTCCGTTTATTCTGTTGGCTGTATTATTTGTTTGCCCTTTGTGAATATAAAGTTGGAAACAAGTTTCTATTTGTTACACTGTTTTATTTTCAAACATCGGACTAGTTGGAACAGTAATAAAAAGTAATTTATGGCAGAAAATAGATACATTAACAAAATAGCATGCATGTTTTGCTTTATTAACATATATTCTGATGCATGTATCCGATATTTTATATGGCGATAATCGTTACAATAAATATAAAGTTGTAATAATACATTTATATAATTATGAAGAAATCTGACACATATCTCCCAAAGACAGTAAACATTGATGCAATTTTGCGAAATATTTATTCTTAATTCTGATTATTTGTACGATATATTTCACTGATATGTTTGTATGATGTATCGTTAGCCGGCGGATGTTTTTCAGTAACTGAAGGGATCGAATAAGGCAACACGTAACTTTCTCGCAGGACTGGTCTGCATCCGTGTAATTTTTACCTTATTTACTTCTTCACAAATCACAGAGATAAAGTAACCAAACTATTGACGATTACTTAAGGCACTATATACAAAAACATTGCAACAATCTGCTGTGAGAATACCCGGTTTTGCGCTCCGGGTGAAGCAAGTGTTGACAGTAACGGATGCGGTGATAAATCAGACGAGGAAGAGCATTACATATTTCAGGCTCGTTTAAACAGCCTGGGGACGAACCCTTCTTAAAATTAAATGACTGACAATCTGGTTGGGCTTTATGATTTCTCAAGATACTAGTAAGAAAACAATATCGTTGATTTCAATTTAAAACCAAAGTAACGTCAACAGGTAGCGTTATACAGGACGATAACGTCAATGGGTAACGGTATACAGGATGCTAATTATTGTCATCAATACAGAACGGTAGAATGCAAATCTCTCTAAAAAAATGTAACGTGCTAAAGAATTTAATTCGCTTAAGTTAAATTTTATACGAGGAAGATAACAGGTATACCGCTTCCATGCCAGTGTTGCTGCCAAAGGAAAGCAAGGACAGAAAACAATGTACATATTTGCAAGATTTACCATTTGGAAAAGTATACGAGCGGCAACAATAAACCAGTTAGGAATTAAACTACAAATTTTGAATAAGACATGTAAATATTAAATATTAAGTGTATTTAAAATATCTGTTTATATAAGGCGTCGAGACCTAAAGTCAGATTTAAAATAAATCAAATCATAGTTCCAAATTAATCGATTAAGTCCACCTAAGATTGTCATCAATTTTGTACTAGAGTAAACAGGATCAACGGAAAGATCTGTCACTCCGCTACTGGAAGCATTAATTGCAGTGTTGTAAAGAAACACCAATATTCATCTGAAATAAAGAGAAAAATGATCGGACAAGGAACTCAGAAACGGTAATTTCATTTGATATTGCGATACCAATCACTTGCCTCTGTAGCCAACAAGAAATTACATGCTAAACTTCACCTGAACTTTTGCCTTAAACACGAAGACAGAATACTTCATAACTAAATATTCGTCAGCAGGTTGTTCGCTAGTCATTTAATTGGCTAATATACGAGGTTCAAGTTCTAATGCAATCTAAATACAAGAACACAATTTACCCCCTCACCCCCACCCCCAAAAGCCATAAGCGAAATATAATAAAAATCAAAACTTAAAAAAGTGAAACATACAAACAAAAATTGGTATTTCAAAATTGCTGAATGGCACGAAGTTAATACATATAAAACATAGCACATAATACAGTTAATGCTAAAGTTGAATGATATTAGGATAATCATTAGAAAAGTTTAAATAAGAGAACAGCATGCGATGCAGGAGATATTTTGATTTTCCTAAGAAATCAGCTTTCATTGCTTAGTGCAGAGTCTACAGGCGGACAACTATTCTATTTGCTCCGGGTACCAATAAAGCTGTCAAAGGGTCCTAAAAAGAGCAGTCATAAAACTTGGAACAAATAACTCCCAGACAAAGACTTCAAATAAAGACACTTTCTGTCTTCTTGCGATGGACATGTTTATGTTTTAACATCAATTTTATTGAGTCTTCAACGAGGTCGTCAAGACGAGAACGCGTTGCCTCACAAAACAATTAACTCTTCTCATTGTTGGATTTCAATAAGGTTGGATTCTCGTCATAGCTAAACGATCACTATCTTAACTCTTACACACGTAAAAGTGTTGGAACACAATGTCTGGAATTTAAAACCTTCAATTATAGATTATTGCCTGTTTGGATACCTGATATCCATCTAAATTTATGAAGAAAGTGCAAATGAATCCTCTGATTGGAAATCGGATCACCCGCTATGAAAGTAAATTAGAGGCAAAATTTATTAGTTAACAAGTTTTTGAATGACAACTCTTATAATGAGTGGCCATTATAAAACCCTCTCCGTCCATAGGTGTGAAATTCAAACAAAGCTGCGATCTCACTATTGTTTTGTTTATCTTTCTAGTACGAAATAACTCGTGAGAAAATACAAATTTGGTACCAATGCATGCAAATAGCTGCTAATTTAAAACAAAATTAACTCTCGATCCTTTATTCACCAATCTCTGGATAACTATAAATAACTGACACAAAAGCATGGCGTTTGTCTACATTTTTCTTTTTTTAAAAATTGTTGTCGAAATTTAAGTATTGTCTATAATAATTACAATGCGTAAACACTGTCTTGGAATACATCTATTTATCCATGTAACTTTTTTTTTTTTTACTGAACTTTACCGCTACTTCTTGTGCACTTTTGTAAATATTCAACAAATTTAGTCATAGTGAAATCATGAATAAACCCAGTTGGTGAAATCATAAATAAGCCAAGCTCAGTCTCTAATTTCGTTTCCCCATTTATTGTATTTACCTTTGAAGAGACAGATGATACATTGTAGTGGCTTCGTTCAAGACGAAAGTTTGACTATTAGACTAAAACTAAAGAATTTCATGTCTTAAAAGTAACAAATACATATGATTGTTTCCTTTAAGAACTCAATCCTATTTACCTAATTTAATGTCATCAGAATACAGTCTGATTTTTCTGGTGAGCATGCCGTTTGTACTCCAAGAAGACATTACCTGTCACAATGTATTGCTACAATTTCACGGTTATTACTATTAATAGCATGCTACTGTTCAATGGTACCATTGTAAAACCTCGTCAACGATTTAATTAGCAGAATCCATAATGACACCTATCTTTAAATAGCATTGCAACTATCTGGCAATTACAACTGGACTGAAGGACACACACACACACACACACACACACACACACACACACACACACACACTATCTCTCTCTCTCTCTCTCTCTCTCTCTGGTGTATACACCTAGGATAAAGCAACACAATATTAACTCAAAAGAAGCGAGTAATTTGCATGCACAAGAAACCATTCTGTTCTAGGATTTTAACAGATAAAATAGTGATCTCTTATTTCGAGAAAAATAAACAAAGTTTCCTTTGAATAAATCCATCACCTATTTTCATGATATGAACAAGGACATATGAATTTGAAAATAAAAAAATTAAATCTTTATTCTACCAACACAAGAGAGAAAAGATGAAAGAGACAGTTAGAACTTATTCACCTAAAACTAGACAGAAATAGCAGATGAAGTATAGTTGAACCCTAGTATGGCAGACACCCATAAAAAAATTCCCTTTTGTACATACATTAGGTTATATTTATCGGTATATAAAGGTTACATGTCCATACAAAGGTCATCTGCCGTTAGAAATCAGTTTATATAATTCCTTTATAGTCAGGTTTTACTGTAGTAGTAGTAGTAGTAGTAGTAGTATCTGTTTTCATTATAGAAACAGTAGTTGCTGGTATTATTATTATAGTAGGATCAGTTGTTGCTAATATTATTGTAGAAGTAGCTGTTGTTGCTATTGTTGTTGCAGTCGTATGGTACTATTATTATTGTAGTAGTAATAGTAGTAGTAGTAGTAGTTATTGCTATTCTTATTGTAGTAGTAGTAGGTGCTATTATTGTAGTAGTAGTTGCTATTATTATTATTGTTGCTGCAGCAAAAGTAGTGGAAGTAGTAGTAATACTAATAGTAGTAGTAGCCGTTGTTGTTGCTATTATTATTGTAGTAGTATGCTATTAATGCAATAACAATACAGGTTGTTGTTGTTCATGTTATAATTTTGTTGTTGGTGGTTATTGTGGTTGTGTTGTGGGGGGGGGGCTAGAACAGACATACCATGCAATGAGACGATTAATATGTTTTTTTTTTAGATCTGTAGACACAAATGCTTGTTAAAAAAATCGCCTAAATTTCAAGAAACTTTTCAGCTGAAACCCTATCAAATACAATCCATTCTCTCTCCCCCCCCCATGAAAAACTCTGATAAAACTTTTGAATCATGCATGTCTATGGATGGAGATATGACATCTTGAAGGGAATGTGGGTGGGGGAAAGACAAAAATTTTGCAGACAGTCTTTCCGTATAGAGAAAAGGACCGCCTGTATACACTTTAATAACTTATTTAGACATCATGTTGTGGGTCTCGACAATTGCACAAATATCTACGTGTTACTTTAATATGAATACATTTATATTCTCTTTCTTTACGTTCTTGAATATATTACATAGCATGACGCAATTAAAACTGTCAGAGAGTAAGTTTAAAATAGGAAAGAATGGTCATGACGCCGCATTTAGGATCTGAAATTCTAAGGATGATTGAAGGTTTCAAAAACCCAATGACAGAAGGCATATGTCAAAGAGTTTGCTAGGAAGCTACCTTTGTGGTCACTGAAATTTGGTATGTGGAAAATAATAGACCGCTGACAATATTGTAAATTGTGCCAAATACTGCAATAGGTGCTTTACCGAACGTCCACCCGACCTTACGTTATTCCCTGCGGTTACGTGTCAGGGACAATGCGGTAAGTGAATTTACAGAATTAGATTATATCTCCCATGTCAAAACATATAATAAAGATTACTCTTTAGCTGAAGATCGGCGTCATTTATATCTTTTGACATCAAAGTTTAAAAATGTTTATGTTTACACTGATTCAAATGGAGACATTAAACTGATAGTTGCTTTTGTTCTAATTGATATAACTGGACAGTATAAGATTCTTCTCATACATAATTTGAAAATCGGATTATAGAAATATAATTTCATACTTTCTATGCACAAGGGTGTCATGAATGGGTATGTTCTAAGGAGAAAACCTGGACGGTCTTGTTTTTTATTTTGCCGCCAAGATGGTGGCAAAGCCATTTGAAGTTATGAAGTTATTTGATCAGATAGTATTTGAGATAATTTTAAATGCTTAATCTTTTCAAGAAATCACTGCTCCGGTGGCCTAAGTATTAAAGCATCCGCCTCAGATGCGGGAGGTCGCGGGATCGAAACCCCGACCGAGCCATACCAAAGGCTTATAAAAGTGATACTAGCAGCTGCCTCTCATGGCGCTCAGCATTAAGAGGTTAGTGTTAGGACTGGTCGGCCTGCTATCAGGATAATGTGGCTGGGTGGGACACGATGCTACATGTCTGCGGCATGACATCCCAGTGCTAGACATCACTATAAACTGCCACATTGCAGACATCGTAGCGATATGACTACAGACAGACACACACACGTTTCTGGAATAGGAATAGCTGCATGCTATTTTATCTGTTACCTGGAGATACAATTGTACGATAATCAATCGAACTTTATTATAGCATTAGTTTTATTATCTGTTTTCAGTTGTAACCGTTTTAATCAAATTCTATTTTTCTCTCACTATATTTTCGTCCCTAAATTTTGTCTGCCATGTTCACTGATGAAAACCGTAACTATTATACTCCAAAAAATTGTCCCACAAAAACTTGCCCCCACACCCATTAAAAAACTTAAAAATGTTTTTGAAGAAAAAAAATGAAACGTGAGCACAACATGGACACCCGCTACCTATTCAATAAATCTGTAAAATGGCAGCCAACAGGGAAATTCGAACTTGACCTAAATTGTTCTTAATGCGAGGACTCGTACCAAATTCGGTTTCAGTGCATCAAATCAACGATCTGGGCTCAAGAGCAAAGTTCTGTCCACTGTATTAAACAATGTGACATCACACACAATGGACATTTTGTGTTGACAAATGTTTTGTCTTTTGTAAAATGTTCTGTTTATTTGGATAGATTCTTTGATTTATAGTTAGCAAAAATGTATAATATACTTTTACTATTTCAACTTTGTTTGGGACTATTTTTTACGCACAACAAATGAAAGGTACAGCGGCTGTCAGAATGAACGAAATTATTCGTTCTTCTTTTGATCTAAATAATTTCTACTGAAATAAAACTATGTGATAAAAAGAATCTCAAATGGGTGATGATTTAATACTAAATTTATGAAACTAGTTAAATAACGTCTAGCAAAAGATGGACATTATTAAACTCGTTTCATAAATTCATTATTAAATCGTTTCTCATTTGAGTTCATATATACTTGTTATTATGATGCATATCATTTATGACGTTACATCCATGACGTAAATGTTATTTTAAAATATAAAGACGCGATCCTTTTCTTTCAAAATATTTTGTGCCTGAAGAAGCATACAGTAAATGCGAAACTTGTTGCACAGAATTATCGGCGTTTGTCTTGTTTGTTTTTTTTTTATCCCAAACTCGATCTATGGATTCTTAATATAAAGTTTCGAATCAAATTTGGTTGAATCCACGGAGTTCTTTAAAAGTTATTAAGTAGAAACGATATTTGTGAGGGGTCGGGATATGACCTGCTGGAGAACACTATATGCCCCCCCCCCTTCAGATATGGCCGAGGTATAAAACTGGCGGTAAATAATCCATTCAGCACAAGAATAATTCAAAGGCCCTGAACTCCTTGGTTCGAATTTGTCACGGTATTATAGGTTAGTGAATGAAAATTCTGAGCACTGAAGTTTAAATTCTGTATTATTAATACCAGAGCGTGGATACATAATTGAACTGATTGCCTCTAATTATGATGTATATATAGTGAGCCCGATGTTTTACCTCAAATGGTTATATAATAATTATTTGGTACTTTTAAGTCTATCTACATGTAAATATCTGTTGCATATCCATGATAAAGATATTTCAAATTGATTGAAGAATTCTATTTTTCTGTAAATCATAAGAGTCAACAACAGTCTTCAGTTTGCAGGAAACATTCAAGAATGTTTTCAGCCTGCAATGTGGTATCTCGAATTGAAAATTTTCTCTAAGTTTAAATTTCATATTTGTTTAAATGTCTTGACAAAACGACGATCAATCAGATGCTAATCAGAGATAATGCAATGTAAATGTGTGGATTTTTTAAAAAGTAATGCAGACTATTTGACCAATTAGATAGGTGTTATTTTATTGCATAGGCAAAATAGCTTTGTGCTAGTGATTGCCTAGGCAGAAAAAGCCACTGCCATCGTACATGTGTTGTTTTATTGTACATATGCAAAATAGCCGATTCGTTTGTGTAGGCATAATAGTTATGTGTTGTTTGGTTGAACTATCTGATTGCCAAGGCAAAATAGCAATGTGCTATTTGATTGCATAGACAAAATGTATACGTGCTGTTTGATTGTACAACAGCACAAAATGTGTGTGTGTGTGTGCGCGCGCGCGCGCGCGCGCGCGCGCGTGTGTGTGTGTGTGTGTGTGTGTGTGTGTGTGTGTGAGATTTGGATTTTTAACGTAGCTTTAACAATTTTCCAGTCATATCGCTACAAAGTAGTACTAAAAAGGTGGTTCTGGCTCCAAACCCTCTCCCACTCTCAAAACAAATATAAATTACTCTCTCAGAGACCCTAAAATCCCACCCCAAAACGATTTTCACAAAATTTTAAAAGGCTGGTTCTAGCTCAAATATAATCTAAGACTTTTACGCACCCTTCAAATAAATATAAATTACCATCTTGGAGACCCTCCAAAAAAATATAAATTATATCTGTGAGCCCCACCAGCCTCCCAAATGACTAACCTCTACCTGTGGACTTAAATAAATCTGCCGGATTTTGTTTGTAACAGATGTTGCCTCATATACATTACAGACAGGCAGTCTGGAAATCAATAAATAATCTACATCGGCCAAGCCTTACATGAAATCAATAAAGCACACCTGTTTCAGTACGGCTTTATACACAAACACATATTTAAGGTTTTAAAATTCTAAATGCGGATTCTGGACCAGAGACCCCATCCCCCACCCAGAGGATTTGTCGGAGATAGAATATCCTAGTTTAGAAACCTTTTTTGCTAGAAATCTTATATTAAGCAATGAAATATATGTAAATGAGGATTTTCCTATCTCAAAAACCCTCACCCCTCTAAAATAAAATAAATATTTTCACTTACCTGTTCGCATATAATCTGCTTGGTGACTCAATCACATGGAATTTCCAGAATGACTCATAAGCAGCAGAAAGGGTGTACCCTACATATGGAATTCACACACGTTTGCTTAAAATGAAACATATTTTTTTGCTTACAAAATATTGTCCCTGGCCAAATTGTAAGATAGTTACTATCTTTCAATTCGAGCAAACATGTTCATTGTCCAAAAGGTCTGTACACCCTTTCTGCTGCTCATTATATTTATCGTTGACTCATCGATACATAAATAAGATATAAGGGGTTTTCTATAATTAAATAATAAAAAATATTATAATGAACAAATGTAGATGGTTGTTAAAAACTTCTTCACTTTGTAATAGACCATGTCGCGGAGAATACTGCGCTCAGCATAATAGGTCATTAAAAAAATCTTCTGGTTTGCAAATCTGTCTCAAATGTGGATTAGCATCTCGTGCTGTTATATGTGCCAAATGTGGCCGTAACAGATACAGCGCATTAATACATTATTACCAGCATAGAATTCCACGGCGAGGTTTCATCAAAGACACTCCTCCAACCGCTCGTGAATATCTACACAATTACTTTAAAGTATTTCCTGCAGTGATCAATCTTGAAGAGGATCAAAAAATAATAAATCAACGAACGCAGAAAGAAAAACAGTTATCGGAAGAGTATAATATAAAAGATGAAGTGAGACGAATAAAAGAGATCTGTAAAAAATTAAAATGCACTCCAGAGAATTACATCGCGAGACTGAAAAAAAAATGTACAACAAAATACCATCATGATAGAATCACTGATGATTCATCAGATTATCAAAAATAATATTGTATCATAAAATGCAGATTCACCACATTTTCCTAATAATAAATAATGAAATGCGGTGAATCTG
>JAECUM010042714.1:0-14431 GCA_016617855.1 Megalonaias nervosa
TGCGACTGAGTCAAAAGTGTAGAATTTGCTGAATCACGACAGTATGACATTAAATCAGATTTTCTTGCACACACACACACTCACAGAGAGAGAGAGAGAGAGAGAGAGAGAGAGAGAGAGAGAGAGAGAGACTTATACAAATGTTATAAATTTGCTATTGCAAATATCTATTAAATGGGTGTTATTTGTGTTAGAAAGACTAGACACAGAATATAGATTGATATGTTCATCTGTTACAAACAAATCGCAACAATTATAATATTTCTCCATCATGTGCAGTTGGTAAAATTCGGGACATTTCTTTTTTGATACAATTCTTCAGTGTATAGATAGTGGGTTGCTTTCTTCGACATTAAGCGAATATAACAGTATTTATCCGTATGGAGGAGTCTCGAATGCCACGTCAGATTTTGTATGGAGTTCTATCTAGTGGGCACAGAAAAATTGGTCGCCCGAAGAAAAGATTCAAAGACTCCATTAAGGACAGCCTGAGATGCTGCTCGATATCTGCGACATCGAGTCCTGCGCCAAGGACAGATCTGGCTGTCGTGCAGCTGTTTGTAATGGGTGCAAAACCTTCGAGGATGCCCGTATTCAGGAATCATTAATTTTGCCTTGACTTTCGCTTTCAAGAACTTGTTCGTTTCCTTTCTTTTATTTTGAAAATAAATTAATGTTTTCATATATAGCTTTCCAATGTATTTCCAAATTGTGTTCAATTTTAAGTTATCTTCACGTTTTATTCAATTAAACTTCGGGTTACTTTTAAATTAATTTCAGGTTATTTTACAGTACCTTCGATTTGTCTTAAAATTATCGTTAAGTCGTCTTCAGGTTATTTTCAAGCTTCAGATATGTTAAATGGTTACTGACTTTCAACGTATTTAGGTCTCGTTTTTAAAACTTTCCCGCTTTTATTTAAAAAATCAATGTGTCTGTAAGTTATGAGGATAGCTCTTAATGCCTAAATTCGTAATACTGACGTAAACGAAAAACAATAACGCGATAAAGTATCTAACCCATTTCATGTTTAGCAGTCCTCTTTCAAACATTTCTGTAATTCGTTTAAGGTATCAACTGGAAGAAAGTTATTTATCAAATATGTTATTCCTAGTATAATATCATCTGACAAAGACTATGACACTTTAGCTGAACTAACATATATAAAAATTTCATATGCTTTCTTGAATTGTTTTGCAACTATTTTATTAAAATTCTTATCGGTGGTTGAGTGTTTACCATTTATTTCCTTATATGTTCCGTTTACAATACTAATTTGAAATTCTTGGTTGTATGCTTCAGTTATTTCGTCTTCTTATGCGAAGAAGTCCCATCCAGTTATATCTGTTTAGGTTGGAGACAAAAATGAATTCTTTCACATGTTAATTATTATTCATTTCAGAACCTTCTAAGGAACTGGATGATATTCCAGATAATTATCCTGCTCCTGAGCAAAACGTTATTGATTGTCTACTCAAGATATCACACAGCATTGAAAAAAGTGAAGAAGAGTTTAGAAGAATTAGTACTAATTTATAAATTATCAAGACAACATTGTGTTACGAAGAAATTGGTAAACCTGATGTTTTAACTTTCTATTGCTGGTATCTTCCTCTCCCCTCTCCCCCACAAAAATATATTATTTAACTACAACGCTAGCTAAACTGGCAAAAACAATTTTCGAAATCAATCGGTTGGAGAAAGGCAGGTAGTATATGGACTAAAGCATACATAAATTGGGCAATGAAAGATAATACAAGAAAGCAATAAATAACAGATACTTTTGCTGCAAACATTTGTCAGAATCTTTGGATATTACGGTCGAAATGCACGAAACATTAGATAAGGAAATTGTTGATTTCAGAAATAAAAATTCAGACACTAACAAATGACCAAGAAAAATCTATGACGAGAAAAGGAAATACTTGTATACTGATCGAGAAGAACTATCTTGTGTCAAAAATTAAAGAAAAATTAGCATTAGTTGAAAGGTTCAGATAGAATATTTTGTAAATGGAACATACATTTATGTTTCTAACTCTGTAAAAGTTGTATCAGATGAATGCCAATAAGATATTCTACATCTTGAGATTGTGATCTATGCCGTACAGTTTAACTGATTTTACATAATTTCTTATCCCATTCTGCCCTGTATCTACTGACTGAATAATCACTGTCAAATTTAAAGGCACAATTGTCAAAACGCTCAATGATTTATATATAAAACAGGCATCTTCTGTGAAATGTATTTTGTCAAGTTCGACCGCTCCGGTGGCCTAGTGGTTAGAGCATCCGCCTCGGATGCGGCTTCGAACCCCAGGCCGAGTCATACCAAAGACTTTCAAAAATGGTACTAACAGCTGCCTCGCTTGGCGCTCAGCATTAAGAGGTTAGTGTTAGGACTGGTTGGCCTGGTGTCAGGATAATGTGACTGGGTGGGACATCATGCTACATGTCTGCGGCATGATGCCCCATTGCTAAACATCACTATAAACTGTCACACTGCAGACATAGTAGCGATATGACTGAAAAATATTCAAAGCTACGTTAAAAAATCTAAATCACACACACACACACCCACACACACCCACACCCATACACACAAACACATTTTGTGATGTTAAATGCATTTGTTATTCTTTCATCTGTTGGTGCAATAAGCTGGACTGCTGGACGTGGTATGTGTATTACTTGTTGGTTTTCTAAATCTGAACTCCATGTTTTACTTCTGTAAGAGGACTAGGTTCTCTTTGGGGGCGCTCACCAGTTATTATGTACTTTTGAGATAGTGACGTATGTAAGGTGAAGTTAGTTGCATTTAAAACATGCACAGTGGAGAGAATGTTGGCATACCTCTATGCTACTTTGATGTAATGTGGCTGACATTTCTTTGGATATTATACTTTTGGAAATTGTAAATGATCTTAGCACACTGATAACTTTAATGACTGATCCCTTGTCCTCCAAAAATCAGCCTGAAATTGTCTAAAGTACACTATCCTTAGCAGCCATTAAAATACGGAAAATAAATTTTGCCAGACTAGACAATACCAGCTTCTGAAAGTGCAATGAATGAATTACCATATATATAAAATGTAAAAAAAGTTGTCGGCTCATTCTTTCTTACAATTTAACTCTGAAGTTCAGGGAGTGAAAATGACCAAGTGGAGCTAGCACGTTTTTGAAAGGTGTACATCTGGAGTAAGGCCAAGCTGTATACCCATATTACACCCATCAATCACACACCAAAATAAAGGGAATTAAAGGTTCTTTGAACAATACCTAAGATATCCAAGGTCTTTTTTAAATACCCAATATAACCAGTGAGGATACCCGGGAAAATTCTTTTTCTTTAAAAGTCTAACCCTATGCAAAATACGAAACTGTAGAGCGCCACCATAACCCTCCAAACGGTCCAAAAATCTAGTAAAACATATACTTTCGTAGATAGACTTATCTCTGTTAATAAATGCTGCATTTTCCACAATAGTTCAAATTGGAAACTATATGACGTTATATGCACGTGCCAATTCATGATATCACGTGACGAGCGTCGAAAAGGCAATGTTAGCCAGAAATATACCCTTTGGAACCATATTTAACATAGTTCACATGCATCGCCCACCGCGAGATTTTGTCAAGTGGCAGTGAAGGTAAATCAAAACATGACGTGAAAGAACTAAGTTGAGCCACAAATACGCTCTATCTTAAAAGTAAAGATCTATGTTCTTCATTGCTCTGTCAAACATATCCTCCTAGGATCACAAAAGAACAGAAAGAATAAAACAATACATACAGTATATAATCATAATTAGGTTCAGAAATATTAAAAGATTAGGTCAACGTGTTATTCTATATTACCATCATACAATATGTCAGCAGATACTTACTAACTTTCAATCACTCTATCATGAATAATTGTTAATTGATTTATGAGAACAGATGATTCTGTTAAATAGATTGAAAGAAAGAGAGAAGGGAATAAATATTTGGGTTGAAGTATTTCTATTCCCTACTGGAAACGCTGATTTTACCATAAAAACGCAGAAATCAATCGGATAAGCTTGGTCTTTTGTTCCTGTAGTCAAAGTATGCTTAATATTTGCGTGTGTGGATATGTGAGAGATTCACGAAATTACTACGTGTAAACCTTTTTAAATAAATATAAAAATGACGTAAATTTGTTTGAGTTGTCAACTTGTTTGAAAACAAATTGCAAAATTCATGTACTTTATCTGAAAACAGTGAAATAGAGATATAGTTTTACATAGCATACCTACAGCAGAGAGCATTCTATCGAGAGAGACAAATTAGATATACCTGACTGTAGTGTTCTGAATTACCAACGAAGTAACGATTAACGTTTTTCATCCTTGGCAAACGGGTTTGAAACGTCAAATAACAGAATATTTTTCACTGAAATTTGAGTAATGATTACACATGCATAATTATATCTATACAGATTTCATGAAAATAGTATGTATAAAATATAAACATATAATACTCGATATGCAGCTAAAATATCGCTTCCAACTTTCCCCTTTCACCCTGCCGTCTGCAAACACATTTTGTACAAAGGTTTATACAGATAAACATTTTTGTAACAATAGGGTATTTCCGACTTGTACTAATCACTTGAGAAAACGAAGGCATCAGTAACGACTACGGCGATAATGCAAAACTATTTCAGTGTTGCTAATTTTTGGGGGATGGTTGGGAGGGGCATTTAAACAAATGAGGCGACTAAACGTTGGAATATTATACCAATGGAACTTTGGTATTGTGCTTCTAATATTATGTGTCCATCAACAGACTTCAAAAATAATTTCTTGGGCATCATCAAATTTCTCTTATTTAAAAACTAGCAAATGGGCTCAGAATTAGTTGTACCCTCTTCCAACCAACCCGAGTATTTGTTGTCTTACAGACGCTTTAATCGGTCCTGACTTGTTGGAACATATAATACTGTAGAATTATCGGATAATACACAAATGATTCCTTCCAAATATTCATTAGACATCCATTTTAGCGGTCCAAAATGTCTGTACGCTTTTCTGCCCGGTTATCCTCTGAAACCGACCGTCTGTCGGTGAATGGGCCCGTCAATTAACCTGCTCACCCATATATGTACGTCCCGCCATCCTTTTATTCGTCTATCAGTTTGAGCTTGTCTGTCCATCAGTTTTTTTGTACATCCTTTCAACAGTTGCCTACTCTCTTTGCCGATTCGTCCGGTTGTGTTCCTCACTTCTTCTGTCCATCCCTTCTCTTTCCATCCCGGTCGATCAATTTCACAGTCCGTCTGTTGTTGTGTTTGCTAATCTCAATAACCGTGTTTTTTTGTCAAAGAGTTGGCTGTTTATGACGGCTTCAAATATGTTGTTCTAACATTAAACGTAATACACTGTATGTTGAAAACAAAATTCCAACTTTTTTCTCTTAGAAAAACCTCTAATGCATTGACTGGTTTCTAACTGTGTTCACACAAAATCATAATGATTAGAATCCAAACTGTAAGACAGACACCGGTTGCTGTGGGAATATTGTTAGCAAAGGCAGCAGTGGGAATGGTCCTTTTATAATTTTTAGTACACGGCTGCCAACTGAAATAAAGAATATGGAACAATTTACTTTGAAAGTTTTTTTTGTATTCTGACAAATCGACGGCCAATCACGTAACTGTATCGATGGGAATGTCTAATGTTTGGCTGTGTTTGCATCATTCAGAATATGCTTGGACTCCTCCGCGATGCGTTAACCAGTTGCCGTGCGAATGGTTTTGTTTTCTAATCCAAAACTGATTTATGAAATTCGGCGAACAATTACATTTTATTCGACAAAGTCGCAAAAGATATGACTTATTCTACTCGTTTCTAAATTTGAGTAGAAATTAGAACTCGTGCAAATTCTTATTCATAAATTAGTATATGACACAGACAGATAAAAAAAGACAGCTAGTTAGACAGTACGGAGAGTGAGAAATGTGCGCATACAATTTCATCTTAAAGTATTCTTAGACATGTCGCATTAAAATTATTTCGAAATGGAAAGGCAAACTTTTATTTTCGTGTTTTATAAATTTGAGATCAGGTAGAATTGTAATGAAATAGTTTGTCCACTTCCATTGCATTCGTGAACATACTATACGCAAAACTGTTCCTGCCAGACATAAAAGAAAACCCGTGTCATCAAGAGAAGAAAGTGTGTGTGTGTGTGTGTGTGTGTGTGTGTGTGTGTGTGTGTGTGTTTAGAGATCAACAAATACCTTTGTCACGTTTGCTAAGCACTAGCTATAAAGTCATATATAAGCTAGGATATTACCGCGGCCATGTGTTTGATGTCTAACCATTGACGCGAGCTAGTGTTAATCTCTTACGCAAGGTTACATGACCAGTCGTAGACCAGGAAACTTGAGTTGGCATAGGCGACCACTTGCGTCATTTGAGAAAGGCTTGCAGTTATCACACCTGGGTGTTATGAGGTTAGGATCAAAGGGAAGCCCGCGGGGGAACGAGGCGTGTTCTCATCCGTCCCCGCTTTGACAGACAGCGAGAGGGACATTGTCCGCTAAGTTTGATTGGATCGGTTCACAGCGACATCCAATCAGAATTGAGATAGAGGGTGTGATTACAATTTAGATCCGAATTATAACTTTCAAAACTCTAAGAAAACATTTAGTCGCCTGGATAGATAGCTGAGCAAATAAGGTTACTCTGAGAGAGCCACTCGTAATTTGGCGGTAAAACTTAGAAGCAAATTCTAAGGAAAGACAAAGCTTCGAAAAGATCAGTAAGTTATTTGCTTGATTTTTTCAGAATATTACGGCATCATAATTGCAATTATTTGTAGTATGTATACTTAATTACTGGGATCGTTTAGTATGTAGAATTACCTTTGTAGTGTTTCATTTACATCCTTATTTCAGAAATGGGCTTGCGTTTTGCGTAGAGAATTATGTAGATTGTTAGCTTGTGGTCAGAATTAATTTTTTAAGTCGCTGTTAGGTTACTTCGTAGTTAACAAGTACATTTATTAATGCATTATGTTAGAATTTACGCATGCTTGAATTGTGAGTTTGGAAGATAGTTGAAGTATGTAAGATTAGTTACTATGGACATATGCGTATATCAGAGCGTGGATATTTGAATATTTGTGTACTTCGTATGAGTGTAAGGTAAAGAAATGCGTCTGATTATTGTGATATTGTTTAGTATAACGAGATTAGGAATATGTATTGATGTGGCAGAATTTATTGATGTGTGTATAAGAAGTAATTGATACCGTGCTGTGTTATGACGTTTGTTTTACCATATAAGAACGTATGGGTATCTCGATGTGAATGAATGCGTGACCGAAGAATTTAATAGCCGTTGTCTGATGATAGGCTGTGTGTAGTGTGATATGAAAGGGCTAAGGAAAATATTGTACCTCCTTGTGTTTCACAGGAAGCTTTTTAGGGGACAGAACTTCTGGTCAGCTGAGTCCTCAGTCTCCAAAAGGGGAGACGGAATTGAGACTAGCCGAACAGTCGGAGTCGACAAAAGTCTAGTTGGTGGAAAGAAGGTGGAAAGAAGGTGGTGGAGGAGGAAAAGTAGTCTGGAGGAGAAAGTGGAGGAGGAGAAGGACAAGGAGTATAGAGAAGTCGAGGAGGAGGAGAAGGAATTTGGAGAAAGTTGGGGATGAAGAGGAGAAGGAATTGGGAGAAACAGGAGAGAGAAGAATACAACAGATGAGTAGAATACAAGGACAGGTGGAAATCGATCTGCTAATCAAGTGATGCAATAGGCTATTAAAGGGTCAAGCGGAGGGAGTGTAAATGGAGATCTGAATCATTTGATTACTGAATTGTTATTAAATTGTTATTCTTTGAATTTTAACCCTTTTTCTTTATGTAACCATCTAACCTCTCTCATCTTTTCCTACGTTAATACTGGATATATTTCATCGTGTTATGCAACCTTAAGATTAAGCACAACGCAGTACCCCCATTTTTCTCAATTCACCTCACTTACATACGCTGATCATACAAATACCACTGACGTAAGACAATGGTAGAACCGGTTTGACCTAATCTGTCACAGCAAATTCCATGTCTGACATTTTGTAAACAACTTGATCATATCTGACGACAAAGCAAGTCCGACTCAGCAAGAGGCCTGCCATTGTTGTGAAGGAAATAAGGGAAACAACTCTTCATAAAGACGCGACCGTGTCTAGTCAAAGTTCTTCAGCAAAAACTGATTTCCATGTCTAATATGCAAACTGAGTTTCTGTTTATTTGTTCTAGCTCAGAAAGTGCTCGCTTTTGTTCAGGCAATAAGAACTTATCAAGGCACACATAATCAAGTATTACATGGCATGATGGGAATATGTATGTATGTATGTATGTATGTATGTATGTATGTATGTATGTACTAAAAATAACATGGCTTTTAAAGTGTTGGTATAAAGCAATTTGATATACCAATACTATTGGTATATCAAATTGTGATACGCCCATGGCGCAATAGTACGCGTATATAAACATTCTTGCTACTGCGTGCTGTTGATTCTAGATCAATGATTAATTTCCACTCATTAATCATTAGTGACGTATGAAAATAATAAAAAGTATTAATAATCCCCGTTTTCTAAATGAATTTAATACGGTACACATTTTCATCGCAATCCTTTCTGCATTCCATTTCCCCTCCCATCCTATGCATAAGGGACAAAATACGCAGAAATATGGTGCGAGAGAGAAAAAGAATTTGGACTGGATGAAAACCTTGAAATTGAACTTACACCAAGTAACCTACAAGAATATGGTTCGTCGTAACAGTATGTGTACAATTTCCTTGGGATTTATTTACAGTCTTTATATAATCAATGATACAATAGCCTGTCGACAATATACGGTAAATTTCTTGGTTACAAGGCACACATATTGTAATTTATTTAATGCTTTATTGTTGTTGTTTCTTAAACCTATTATAATGTTCTAAAAATCGATTATTATTATTATTATTATTATTATTAACTAATTATGAAAATGTCCAATGGCGCTCCCACCTCCACCATAGCAAGATAAGGGCAAAAATCCATAAAAAGACGAGCGTAGAGGATTTTCACTTGGATTTTTACTTGTGTCATATGACGATATCTCTGGACCTTTGAATGAAAGTTAAGTGAAACCGACCAGAGAGAGAGAGAGAGAGAGAGAGAGAGAGAGAGAGAGAGAGAGAGAGAGAGAGAGAGAGAGAGAGAGAGAGAGAGAGCAATTTTATGGTCGGTAGTAATGTTAATCAAAGCAGAATAATGACTTAAATCAACTGTAAATATAATAAATATTTTAATTACCTCTTGCTGGTTCGTTATTTCGTTTAGTTTCTACGCCACACTTATTTCCATGCGCCGGTACTTGAATGGCTGAGCGTTCAGAGTTTGTAGTGCTCTACTTTCTTCATTAAAAAACCATCCTTCATGTTTAAATCATAAGTGCGTCTTATACTGATTTAATCAATGTGAATAAAAATAGAAAATCAAAAAGAAAACATTCAACTTATCAATATGTAAAGGTGATTGTGAATAGCCACAAAGAGCACAGAACTACATTTTCTAGCAGACACATTCGGCAGTGATGTAAGGAGTTCATTCACTCGGTCGATACACAGTTGACTGTAATCAATCTCAGCTCCGTTCAAAGAGCAAATATGTGTATTTGTATATAATGAAAATATAATATATGCGTATTATATACGCTGTATCAAAGACATACCACTTGTTGTATAAATTTGTCATTAAAAGGAAACTCTGCACGCCTATTTTCCTTGTAATGAAAAATTTATACATCTCGTGGTATAACTATATATATATATATATATAGTTGGTTATATATATATATATATGTATGTATATATATATATATATATATATATATATATATATAGCGCTGCATATATATATATGTGTGTGTGTGTGTGTGTGTGTGTGTGTGTGTGTGTGTGTGTGTGTGTGTACGGATATATATTTCACATGTGCAAATATAGGAATGAAAAATATGAAAATTATTTCACCAATAAGTTTTGAAATTATAAACGTAGGAACTTACCCATGTGCATCTAACTTCTTATGGTGAAACGTAAAAGTACAGTTTATTTATCGTAATTACAGAAAAACTTTAAAAGCCTAGCATTTTAGAGTCATTTGATTAAATACCGGATATCAGTCGATCGAAAGTTTCAGTTCTCGACTATTTGGTGTGACAAACTTATAGATTCTGTACATACCAAACATTGTTATAATGATGCATCTTTTGCTCCATCGAAGATCCTCTTTAATACGATAACCTCATATATACCATCGTCCGGTTTCTCAAGGCTGTCGATTGCAAGACATTCTAATACATTCGTCACAATTGTGTCGTTCCGTTTTTTTTTCAGATCAAATGCTCTGAGTTTGGCGTTATTTCACAAAATCTCATTTTGTAAACTACTATCAGCTCGTCATTAATTTACACTTACATACAACTACATATCATGTATGTATGTATGTATGTATGTATGTATGTATGTATGTATGTATGTCCAGCAGCTATGTTGAGAGAGAGAGAGAGAGAGAGAGAGAGAGAGAGAGAGAGAGAGAGAGAGAGAGAGAGAGAGAGAGAGAGAGAGAGAGAGAGAGAGCTCATCGTATTGAAAATGGAAAATTTGAGCCAAAAATATAATTCGCAAACAAAAGTTTATTTCTTTCGATAAAAATGACGTTATCAGACCGGCTGGCAACAATGCAGGAGAAAATACAACAGATGTGTACATGAACGGTAAAAAATGTTTCACAGTATTATTGCAAATGAAGAGAACAAACATGAGTGAATTTACAACTTAATTCCATTTCTATGTCATGGTCAACTGAACACTTCATATGTCATCCGTACGGCTGTGTTTACTTAACTCTGCACTCTCATGCGACGCTAAAACGGCCACTGATGACGAGAAGTGTTATCATATCAAATTATCATACAATATATCGAAAAATAGATCAATATGACCTTACTTCTATTGGGCTCTACCTAGAGACGTTTTCTTATTCGGGTAATCAAGTGGAAAGTAAAATATGAATCAATAAAAATAATGCAAAATGATACATATTCCATACAATAACAAAGTATGAACTATATGGCACGAAATTCCATACAGAGGATGCAACAATAATACTACTTGGCTCGAAATCAACCGATTTCACTAAAATTATATAAAAAAGAAATAAATTATTGAACTAATGTCTCATGTAAAACAAAAATAATATATTCCTTTAATTTGCCTAATGGATAGTCAGCTAACACACAGCTCTTGTATACACAACGGACACGGTCACTTTCGTTTGCACATTCAATGCTGCTGAGTAATCGTAAGGTGCTTCAAATGATCTATTTTCGTTTATAGCAAAGCTTCAAAAGTTTTGACCATTCTAGCCCTGGATGACTGGTTGGTTTTGACTGCTCTGCCCCTCGGGAGGTGGTGGTGGTGTTTGGTCGCTTTGTCCACTAGGGGAAGGTGGTTGAGTTTGACTGTTGTCTCCCTGAGGGGATGGTGGTTGTGTCTGACCGTTTTCTCCCTGTGGTGTTGGTGATGGAGTCTGTCCGTTCCCTTCCTGGGAGGTTGGTGATGGAGACTGCCCGTTCCCTTCCTGTGGGGTTGGTGATGCAGTCTTGCAGTCAGGGCGTGGTCTTTGGGAGTGATGGTTTTCTTCGTGATGGTGTTGTGGTCGGTTTTGTCCATTTTCTCCCTGAGGACGTGGTGTTCGGGTTTCACCGTTTTTTACATAAGGACATGGTGTTAGGGTTTGTCCATTTTCTCCCTGAGGACGTGGTGGTCGGGTTTTTCCGTTTTCTCCTTCAGGTCGTGGTGGTCGAGTTTGACCGTTCACATTCTCGGGTCGTTCTGGTCGCCCTTCAGGCTTGGGACGTTGTTGGTCTGGTCTTGCCTGTCCCTGTGGAGGTGGTGGCTTTCTCCTATCAGACTGGGGTCCGGAATATTTTTCACGGTCACCTCCTGGTTGTTCAGCAGGTCTGCAATAAACGCAGGACAATTGGACGACTAGTACCGCCAAAACAAACAACGTAAGTCTCATGATGCTGGAAAGAAAATGAAAATAATTTGGTTACTTCTGTGGCTTTTTATGCATATATATATATATATATATATATATATATATATATATATATATATATATATATATATATATATATATATACCAGTGCCCTGACTCAAAACAAGGATACAAGCATGTGGATGGTAAGGGCGCGAGGCGCACGATTACTCATTCCTGAGGCAAGCGGCATGTTAGTAATAAGCCATATGCATATCTCCACTGAACTTCAATTTTAGAATTGTAAGGTTTATACACAAAATTATAATCATAAATTGACACCAGCATAACAGAGAGGAAAATATCTTAGTAGTTTTGGATAATATTTTTTTAAACTATCTGCCTAGAGTCAGGTTGCAAACGTTCATGATATCGAATGACTGAAACTCTGGCTATTGACAACTAAATGTAACGATTTGATTAAATAATTCCGGAAGAAAAACTTAGAGTGCAACTAAATGAAAATATCTTTTTGCTATGACAAGATAAAGATGTAATGTAGACAAGCTGATTATAAATCAAACCAGTTCCCGACAGAGTGCAACCGTTTTAACGTCCTATGTGTTGGGCAATACCTGTTTTTGAAACTGAGTTGACAAAATGCAACGTGTGAGAGTTTGGCAAATATTCAGATTTTAACAGCCAAATAATGTTAAGGATGATTTATATGTTTCTAAGTTCGATTACAATAAAATAATAATGAAAATGTGAAAAGAAAAACAAAACTTTATCGGATAACTTACTTTTACGGTTATCTCTCTGTAGAAAATTAATTCAGCTATAACTGTCAAGTAAGAGTTCCTCTCAGAGTCTGTATGTTTTTCGCAATGGGTCGCTCGGCTTTTTATACAAACAAACTGTGTCACATCGTGACTTCGGAAAAAAAGGACAATATTTTCTATGTTGACTGAATCATTGGTTATTATAGTTTCACGTAACACATCGACACGATTCAAATAATCGGGTATGGTTGTATGGATTACTTGAATGAAGCTTGGTCATTTAAATTCAGTCATGCGCTTCGAAGTTGGCTATTATGATGGTTACGTGTGGGAACGCGGGTAGGTGAAATAAGCTGTTGTGTTGACCGTAAAAGGGGACACTATGTTATTGCGTCAATACAGGGCCGACAAGAGGGGTACAACCAGGGATATATCCCCGGGACCCGGGGCCTGTAAGGGGGCCCTGGCTGAGCAACACTTTTTAATTTTATTTTAAAAAAATTGTTTGAATAAGAACTAGGAGAGGCCCGGGTGTTTCTTACGCGAGGACCCGTGATCGCTCTCTACGGCCCTGGCGTCAAACAGTTAGAATCTGGTGAATCACTACAGTAGGAATTTTACTCAGATTTTCTAACTTCGGGGAGAGAGAGAGAGAGAGAGAGAGAGAGAGAGAGAGAGAGAGAGAGATAGAGAGACTTGTGCACATGTTAAAGATCTGATATTGCTAAAATGTATTCGACAAATTTGTATTTTGTGTTACTACGACTCAAAACAAAATACAGATTTATTTATTCATCCGTAATCTTTGCAACTGCAAACGATTTTTTAAGAAACAAATAAGAACAATTACAAAATTTCTCCATCATATGCATTTCGTAAATTTCTGGGCATTTCTTTCTGGATAAAATTCTGCATAGCAGAGATAGTAAGTTGGCTAAGATTGTGTACTGACTAGTTTTACATCTGCATGAAGCTGTTAATCAAAACTATCAAAATAGATTGATAAATAACTTTAGGAAAATACTTGATGATACAGGGCTGCCTCTTTTATGATATCAACAGGAAAATCTTTAACTTAGGACAGGACTTACTATTAGTGAACTCGAGAGACGATTGTAGGATCGGTGTTGCATAAATTGGAGATCTCAGTTAACTAATTCATCCTCAGTCTTAACTTATATGATATTCAAGTCGGAGCTGTCATTTTTAAAAACCTCATCTGTGACTCAGAGTAATTCTGAATAATTTTCGCGACATTTAGAACAAGAGGCCATTGTGAACCCATCGAAATGGACCGATGGCATAACATCAGTCGAGAAGTTAGACGGTGCCATTTCTTTCGGAAATTATCATTTAGGCGACGAATTTCTTCTCATATTCCAATGCAATACTTTAAGGGAGAATGTTCATTTAGAATAAAAAGCAAATAAATTAATATATCAAATATATACAAAGAAAATACAAGCATGGAGGACATCAGTCCGAAAGTCATAAGTAAGGAGAAATAGCTGAATAAAATTTTAAAATGTTAAGTAATATTTATTATACATTTAACTAGCTATAATATATATATATATATA
>JAECUM010042715.1:0-26098 GCA_016617855.1 Megalonaias nervosa
CGGAAATAATCTTGGACTGCTTTATTCTATGATGCCACCTATCGGTTTAAAGGGAAGATAACTGGCTACGATCCCTCATTGTCAATGAGTTTAATGGGTCGTTTCATTGTATATTCTTGTATATGTTTCTACTCATGATAGCACTTTGTATTATAAAGACAAATCGTAAAATATTGACATATGATTGTACAAGGTATTTGATAAAGGTTACAACACCTACGTTTGTTAGCGTCCTCTCTACAAACAATCGTTGCCGAATGAAAATAGGAGAACTCTAGAAACGAAATATGAACACACTCTGAGTAGACGTCATTTAGCATCTCATCGAATCAAGGTCGACATGGAAATCGGAGCGCCATTCGTGACAATAGGGTATGCATAACGCATGGAACATATAGACGATGCACAGATGTAATTTTCACTGAGTGAACATGTACTAAAAATAACAAATGCTAAATTGCAATTTAAAGTAATTTTAAACTATTGATAATTTCTTGTATCTAAATCATATTGCTTTTATCTAGGGTTATTAGGAAGTCCTGGCCATTAAAAAAACTTTAGTGAGCTATATTCATGCAGAAGATACACACAACTTTACGTGTATTAGTAGAAAGAAAATACCCATATTGGCATCTCCATATCCTACTTAAAATAGTCAAAGATTATAAATTTATAATTGTTTGCTAAATGTAGAGTCTATAGCATTAAGTGAATTAACAGTTCGTTTTAGCTGTTAAGATTTCATTTTGCGCATTGCATATATATATATATATATATATATATATATATATATATATATATATATATATATATATGACTAATGTGACCGTTCTATAACATTTATGCACAGAATAGTTGCTTTGTCTCTCTCTCTCTCTCTCTCTCACACACACACACACACACACACACACACACACACACTCACACATACACACACATACACACACATTTTTTTTCTTCTCTCTCTCTCTCTCTCTCTCTCTCTCTCTCTCTCTCTCTCTCTCTCTCTATTTTGTCGGTCACAGTGGCAATAAAGACGTGTCCATTCTAGTCATGTATTAATTCATAATATAGAAAGAAGAAACAGGGTGTCAGATATGGAAAGCGCCAAGCATACTCTTTTTGTTGAAACTAATGGCTTTCAAATCCAACTTTATGTAAAATAAATACAGTTTGAGCTGACCACGTGAGAAAGAAACGTTGTACGGGCATTTTAATTCTACAATGGAACACATTAAAACACCTGATAAAATGATCTTCCAAGCATGTAGCAGACACGTGGAAGAAGTGGAAAGAACACTTTTCCCTATATATAAACCAAGCAATGGATGGAAAACAAGCACCTATGAAAGTCAAGATGTTTGGCTACCAGGGAGGGGACATTTATAATACTATGCAGAAGACCGTAGAAAATATTACCAAAGATTTTCATGAATGCTGTTATCCGATAAAGAATGAAACAGTAGAAAGGTCGACATTTTAATGCAAAATCAAGAACCGAGTGAATCTATAGGTGAATATGTGACGGAACTTAAGAACCGAGTGAATCTATTGATAAATATGTGACGGAATTTAAGAACCGAGTGAATCTATAGATAAATATATGACGGAACTTAAGAACCGAGTGAATCTATAGGTGAATATGTTACGGAACTTAAGAACCGAGTGAATCTATTGATAAATATGTGACGGAACTTAAGAACCGAGTGAATCTATTGATAAATATGTGACGGAACTTAAGAACCGAGTGAATCTATTGATAAATATGTGATGGAATTTAAGAACCGAGTGAATCTATAGGTGAATATGTGATGGAACTTTGAATTTTATCATCATGTATGCAACTTTAAATAATGCACTAATGGTTATTAAGAGATAGAATATTATGTGGTGTGCAAGCAAGAAAACTGAGACGCAAGACGGGTGGATCTCACTCTACACAAGTGCATTTCAGTGTGCAGAGCAGAAAAAGTTTCAAAAGAATGAAGCAAATCAATTGAAAACAATGACATACAAACATTGCATTCGGTGAAAAAGAAAGCAAAGTAGACGTTGAAAGATAGAAAGAAGATAGAAGCACAGCCAAGGTGAGCAATACATACGAGAAGACAAAATGAGAATAGATCCAGCATTAAGCAAGCATCAATATGCTTGTACTGCAATCACCAACATTACACGAGACCGAGAAATTGTATAGCTCTTGGGAGACAAAAAGGCACTTCTTGTCAAAAATCAATCCATTTTCGCGATAGCATGCCATGAAAGAAAGCGAGAAAATTGTGAATAATTAATCTAATGGACCATGAGTCAAGCAATGAAAGTGATCAGGAAGAGTACCTTGAAATAAGGTCAGTAGAATGTGTTGACATCATCAGAACAAATAATGCAAGTAAAATTTATGCAGCTATGAAAATAAACTGTGGAGAAAATTTAAAAAAAACAAACAGTCAGATTCCACACTGACAGTGGCACCAACTATTAGTCATTACAATAAAAGAACTGGGAGATTTATTGCTTCATCATATAGAAGAAACAAATCAAGTTCTCACCATGTACAACAAAACTACTGTCAAACCAGCAGGTCCTCACCAAGTACATTAAGACTACTGTCAAACCAGTAAGTTCTCACCTCGTACAACACAACTACTGTCAAACCAGTAACTTCTCACTATGTACAACAAAACTACTGTCAAACCAGTAAGTTCTCGCCATGAACAACAAAGACTACTGCCAAACCAATAAGTTCTCACCATGTACAAGAAGAATACTGCCAAACCAGTAGGGACTTGTAAGCAGCTGAAGACGACAAAACCAAAGAATGAGAGAATATAAAACGGTCTTTGTAGTCCTAAAATGGTGACTATGCAACACCGTTAATTGGAAAAAATAGATGAACGTCAAATGGACACGCTTGAAGTGGAGTTTGAGCACAATATGATGGTTAAGAGAGAGAGAGAGAGAGAGAGAGAGAGAGAGAGAGAGAGATCTGTCAAACTAGAGTCCGTTTTACAAGAATATGCAGATTTGTTTGGAGGTACGGGCAAACTAGAACTTAAAAAACTGCGAGATAGATCCTCCGTGAAAAGTGCCAATGGCCATAAAGGAGAAACTAAAAGCAGAGCTTGAAATTCTTGAAAAACATAAGATTATCGCTCCTGTTACTCAAGCAACAAATTGAATATCTAGTATCGTTTGTATTGTAAAACCAACCAAACTAGGATCTGAATGGACCCAAAGGATTTAAACGAAACTCTTGAAAAAGTCATTATCCTGTAAGTGATGCAAGAAATGACTTCTGGCATGTAGAACTGAAAGAAGAAAGCCCAGTTCCGACCGCATTAAACTCGCCATATTGATGGTATCGATGGCTACGCATGCCATTTGGTTTCAAACCTTGGTCAGGAGAGGGCAATCAGAGACCATTCAGAAAAATTCAGATTTTTTATGGAAATGTGCAGAGAAAGAAACTTGAGGTTGAACAAAAACAGACTGGAGCTAAATGTGAGAAAAGTAAAATTTGTTCGACACCTATTTACATATAAGGATTACAGCCTGAACCAGACAATTTGGAAGCTATAACAAATATGCCGAATCCGACAGGTGTAAATGAACAGAGTCAGAAGATTCGTTGGATTTGTAAACTACCTAAGCAAATTCTTGCCAAAGCTGAGTCAAATGTATGAGCCGTTGACAAAACCAAAGATCGGTGTGAATGAGAGTAAAAGAGCTTGGACTGGAACTCGTGGCGCAGCAGTTTAACACCTCAAAGGACGGATCATGTCAGAGAGGGTTATGAAATATTACAAAAGTGAACAATGAGGTAACATTGCAAGCATTCTTCTCGGAGAGTGGGACAGAAGAATTTTGTAGAAGGGACGCTTAGAGCCTGTGCCAGCCGAGCATTGATACCAACTGAAAGAAGATGTGCCCAAATTGAAAAGAGCTATTAGCAGTAACTTTTGGACTAGTACAATTTCATCACTTCACATGTGGTAGACCCGTGACAGTGTTGAGTGACAATAAGCTCTTATAAAAATTAATAATCAAAAGCTACATAGTGCAGCAGCATGATACTTCGTACCCAAATGTATGATGTATGTTTAACAAGGCAAACAGGTGCATTTACATATACAGAAACAGATGACGCACTAGTACTTCAGAAGCAACAAAACGTAACTCCAAAAGGATGGCCAGAAAACGGTAAACATCAGCACAGATAGAGCGGTACATCAACGTCGGACATACAGTGTGTTTATATGAAGGTGATGTGTTTCGCATTGACAGAGTCATATTACCAACAGCGTTTAGACATGACATGCTACAACGTATTGATTCATCATACATTGGAAGGATGTTTAAGAAGAGCAAGATAAATCTTATACTGGCCAGGAATTAATGAAGACGTTATGGAGTACATGAAGAAATGATAAACTTGCAGAAATTGTCGGCCTGATCAGTGGATCGATACCCTGATATATCACGAAGTACCTGACAGACCATGGGCCAAAGCTGGAGTTGAGCATTTTTCTTTTTTGAGCTTCGCAACTCACTCATCACATCTGAGTACTTTTTAAATTAATTTATCTTTAATTGAGTTTTGGAAAACACCTAGTCCTAAACGGTCATACATAAGTTACAGCAAAGCTGGCACGCAATGGAATTCCAGACGATTGCATTTCAGACAGTGGACCACAGTTTTTATCAGAGGAGTTTACCTCGTTCACTAGGCTTTTGAAATACACCCACCGAAGGACTGAACTCGAGTCCAATGCAAAGATCGATGAATAGAAGAATCAAGACTGCACAGCCTACCCTAAATGGCTTGCATAAATCGCAAGTAGTATTTGGAGAGAAAACCTTGAGAGGGATTAATGAAAATAAAACAATACAAGCTACATATTATAATAGAACTACAAAGGATCTTCAGAAGCTATGAAGTAAAGAAGTTGTGAATATAGCCCAGTACACAAAATGAGGTAAATGGAAGAAAGCTATTATGGACATAACGAATATTTGTTAGTATGAAATCATGCGAGAGGATGGCAGAACGTTTCGTAGAAACTGATGCCATCTTTAAACTACGAAAGAATCATTTATCCCACAACCATTTAAAGGCAACCAGAATCAGTATGTGAACCAGAATGAATCCAGTGAGCCAGGCACAAATATCCAGCGGAGGAGAAATCAGCTGCATAACCCAGCAATAACCTTAGGGAGAAGTTATCAGTGTCGGTCAGCAAAAGTGTTACAACACGGTCAGACGGGGTGGTTAATCATCCAGTCAGTTTTAAAGGCTTTGCTTGTAATAAGTTGTAGAAGTTTTGATTTATTTATGATTCTTTCCAGCAAGTATTTGTGTGCAGGACATGAGTTAAAGTATCAGTCTTCTTAATAATGCTTATGCTTAGAGCAAAGGACACCAAAACAATGAGAGCTGTGCGTAAAGCATATTGCCAAGAAAATTAACCAGGTTGAAAGGACGTTTTTAGTCAGTATCAAGCAGCTTATAGCTTAGCTGAGATTTTTTTATAAAATTAAAGTTTGCTGCTAATGAAAAGGGTTGTAACATTACGTGAATTAATAGTTCCTTGTAGTCGTTTAGATTTATTTCCATTATTCTCTCTCTCTCTCTCTCTCTCTCTCTCTCTCTCTCTCTCTCTCTCGTGTCGGCCATATGACAATAAAGAAGTGTATGTTCCATTCGCGTGTTAAGTTATAGTATGAAAAGAAGAAACAGCGATTTTAAATTCACCATTATATGGTATAAAATATAAGGCCAGTCTTTAGATCTTCTGCAAAAACCTGAAAATAGATACTTTCAACTGAATAACCCTTCCGGTACCAGCATCTGGATAAAGACCCTAAAATCGTGGCTTTGATAAGAGTAAATGGTATACTGATGAGGTAAATGTAACCAAAGATAACTGATTTCCGTGATTACCCTTTGTATTAATGGATAAAAGGAAAACATTTTGCCAATAAATGTACATCACATACGTATTTGACGTTGTTTCCAAGGAAACATGCCAAGCCTAGTGCTATCTCTCTGTTCCGTTTTGTCTGTTAGTCAACATTTGCTACCTGTATTTGTTTTTAATCTATCTTAGAGCGGGTAGCAAATGCATAAGCATGTTCATTGAGCGTTGGCATAAAGTCCGTTACCGACAGAAATTAACGAATATTTCCTATCCAGGCTGGTGTAATGCGACCCTTAAATTAATCAGAACGGAGGTGCTCATCAGTGTACAAGAAATGAAATATTACAAATTACGTTTTATGTTTAAGTTCGAAATCTATAAACTGTATTTTTTTTCTTCATATTTTAGGCGTTCGCAATAAGGAGGAGCATGACATTATCTAGCGTTGTCCAGTGGTCCAATTGGGGTTTTATCTGGAGTTGTCCAGTGGTCTGATTGTCCAGTGGTCCGATTATCCAGTGGTCCGATTGGGGTTTTATCTGGCGTTGTCCAGTGGTCCGATTGGGGTTTTATGTGGCGTTGTCCAGTGGTCCTATTGGATTTCACAGTAACCTCCCGTGATGTCTTTTTTTGCATTTGCATTCAGGCATGGGCAGGATCAAAGTTAAGATATCCCGAGACCAAGAGCTTCAAACCAAGTCATGGAAATTATGTTGAATAATACAAGCTACTACACTGCTGTTAAAATTATTGCGTATTATTAATTCTGTTATGTCCTAAAAGATCGACCATATCGGAAATGTCTATCCGAGAAATCAATGGAACGTCTGAAATTGGGAAATGAATTTAGTCTACTTTGACATCAGTCTTAGAGAAGTCAACGTGCCCTGCTTTTTACAAAGAAAATATTGGTATTTCTATATGGAAATCATAATCTGAGTATCTTAACTGCATCATTATGGACTTCTTTAAGCAAGAATGAGTGTGGGAATTATAGAGTACTATCTGAAGTGCTGGCCCTAGCATGTGGGATGTTTTTGAATCATCTGGAGTCGCATTCGGTTCAAAACTTTTCTACATGTCAGGCAAATGAATTAATTATTTATGAATAACCTACCAAAAAAGGATTTATAGGAACGAAAACACATGCACTCAGTACGTGCGACATCAATGTTAAGTACAGCTGATATCACAAATCGCATATGTCGAACCAGCTGGAACTGGCATAAGCATGTAAGAATTTCAGATCCGTATAAATTCGAGTAGTTCATTTCTAAACAAATATTTGCTGACAACATTTGATATTAGAGCTCTTGACTACTGTGTTTGCTTCCAGCAGAATGCAATGTATCATTACGATGCTAGTGGAAACGTTCAATTCAATAACTTTATGTGGAATCTATTACATGCAGTATGAGGACTACGAACATTGAAAGAGAAAAGGAGATTTGCGTTTGCCAAAATGCACTTCTAAACTGCACATCAAACATTCCAAGCTTAAAAACGAACGAAAATTTGGACAAAATTGTTATAATGGCATGAAAATCTATCCAGGTTATCTACATATGCATTCTATCAAGCATAACAATTTCACTTTTTTTTTTTTTTTTTTTTTTTTATTTAATCAAGGTAACAACCTACTCGGAACGAACGGAAGGATATAGAGAAGGAAGGAATGACAAGACCAAATCAAGTTGTCCTCGCTGCAAGAAACGAGGACATACAAACATAGCATGTTAAATCAAACTTTTCCATTGTGAATAGTTTTTTATTAAAATAAATTATATCACCATATTTTCCTATCTTTATCCGTCCGTCTTTTACTGTTTTGTTTCCTCGGTAATTTAAATCATTAAAGATCTTTCCGACTTCTGCATCGATTAAAAACCACAGTTTCCAATACTTATATTTCTAGCACTCTCTAAATTTATTATATAACTGACATTTTATCGTTTAGTAGTAGTATAAGGAACAAAATAAATGCTAGTTTGTCTATCACTAAATATCAAAAATCGGGTTTCAACGTGGATACAACCTTAGGTGCTTCATGAGAAAAGCGACTCAACCACCTCCGGTTGCATCTTGTAGTCTTCAAAATTAAGGAAGTGGTACCATTACAGGGTGACGGTAAAATCGGTTCAAAGGTACAGTGACGCTTTTTCATTTGTATGTCCTTGTAATGCATTAAATAACTATGAATATTGAGCTATATATTAGCAGCTTTTAACTGTGGACAAATAAAACCCATAAGAGTCGTGGGGAAAAGATGGACTGAGACATAATAGTGTTTAGACTAAAATTGTGAAATACTACATACTATTTTTAGCTTGTGACCTTGATTTGACAAAGTATCTCTCTCTTAACAACGACAAAACAACTATAAATACGCAACTATAGATCACTGCGTTCATCTTGTTTTGAAAAAGTGAACCATCATGCTGTTATCTCGTGTCTAAATTGAGAAGCACAACAGTTTAGGGTGTTTAAAGCAAAGCAGAAGAAACACGAGAAAGACAGGATACGCTTTTTCATGAATCACCTTAATCTGGGTCTTCATTGAAACACGATTTTGAAAGTCAGTGATAAACAAATGACAATTCATAAACGAGTTTAGAATCGTGTTGTATTTTTCGTTAAAGAATGTTCTTTAATATGAAAATCCATTTTATAAAAAAAAAAAAAAAAAGGTAACAAATATTGGTGCCATCCAAAGTAAACACTACGGTGAATTTACAATTTCTTCATAGGTTCCAGTTTTAGTGGATTTTATGGTTGCAACAAACCACGAAGTTGAATTCTCAACAAACAATAATCCGTAAGTGAAACAAAAGGAGCCCTAACCCTTATCCGCCAATTTTGGAATAGACCAAACTATAGGACCTCCTACCCCGAACCGCTAGTTTAGGTTTAGACAAAAATGGGGGGGGGGGGGCGCAACAACCACTAAAAATTATATTGTCATAGACTCAGGATTAACCAGCTGTGCACCATAATGGGGTTGGGGTGGATATTTACTACTGCATGCGAAATCTCCATTTGTTATCAGAGATGTTTCTTTTAAGATATTAGTGTTACATGTTTAGCTCATTGGACCTTGGGCAGCGCAAGAGCATGTAGTTGTGGCGAATTAGTTGCTCTGTGGTTGCATGAATTTTAACGTATAGCTTCTCCCTATTTTCGATAATGTGCCACTTCATTGGCATGTTCTTAGACTTCCTGCGGTCCATGGAGTCAAATTATACTGAATTACTAGTTGGCTAATCTCATATTTATTAGGCTTGTAGGAAATCTCTGTCAATACGTTTTAGCTATTACCATGTTGATCATTATTTTACACATGGCTTGTCAAGGTTTGACATTTTACTTTCAGAACCGTTTCTTGCACAAATTACATACCTGTATTACCCCATTTAATACCAAATGAGTTTTCTCCATTATGTGGTTGCTTGATGGGAACATCACGACCCGTGTATTAAATATGAAGTTTCAGGTTGTTCGTGTTTCGCGGTAAACGAACTTTTCATCGATCAAATCAAGTTCGTATGGACGCCATATCTGTTCGTTGTGACCCATGACCTCGACGGTTCGATATTACAGGTATGTGATTCACATACATTTACACTCAGATGAAGTCACAGTGAACTTATTGCCGAAAGTAATACTGACTTTATATAAAAACTGTAAGATTTATTGAGTAATGTAATTTATTTTGTGCTTAGTTGCAACCTCCCTAGCAACCGCAGTTCTCTTAGTACCATTATACCATGCCATTGGTTTGCCACAGTTTATCCATTAGAGAACTGTTGTTGTGCTACTGAAAACTATATTGACAAATCAGGATATAGAGTTTTTGTCTCAGAGTTTTGTACAGAGTAAGATAAAAGATGAGAGAATGTTTTATTTACTGAAATATATCGAACCTTATTCATATGTGGTTGGTATCGCAAGAATTGCGCTAGTCTGAGGTTTGCCAGTTTGCCACATCTGATTCGTTGATGGATTCGGTCTGCCAATCCTGATTGGTTCAGTACCGTCACGTGGTTAAAAACCGAAGGTTATATATTGGAGTGGAAGACAGTACTTGTCAGATAACTGCAGTACGTGGTCCAATTCAAAACCAGAAGTAACACCTGTGAAGTCCAATACCCTTTTTAGGTAATGACATATATAAATTGCTATAATAATAATAATAATAATAATAGTATAGGACTGGCAAAGTAATAATAATACTCTGAATTATTTGGACATTTTATAGGTGAAAAGCTAGTAAAACAAGCAATACTTTGAACATTTGAACGTCCGTGTTTTTAACAGTATGCAGAAGCAAGCATTTTGGAAAATTACGTAGGAAATGTTTGAATATGTAAATTAATCTTCCAAATTGTCATGCAGTTATCTCCCACCACACTGGTAACCTGGGATAAACGAATAAAAGCAAATCTTCAACTCTCGTCTGTTGGGGTAACTCTATGATTTCCAATCATTATTTCATTTATTTAACATTGAAACAGACTATTATGTGCTGAGACATTTTATTGAAATGATCCAGGAACAAGACATAGAAAATTAACGTTAGTATCTAATTGTTACAATACAAGAGTGCAAGCAACGAGTGTTTTCTTGCAGGAGTATATTTGTCTTATCCTAATGAATATTTTATACTGGTAACAGCTTTCCAATTTCTTAGTTGTGCTACCCTCATTAAACATTTTTGTTGACTTTATTGTTGAGTGGAACTTCTTCAATGAACCCTCCCTAGCAGACAGGAAGTAGAGGTCGCTTACAATATCGACGAAAATACATTTGCATTTGAGTGTGGACTCGGGTTCGGAATTTAAAGCATTTGGTGGCAGGTCAGCCATGATGCTGAAAGTAGTTTTTTCATCCCATGGAACTGAAACCCAACTAGTTTTAAGATTTGAGAGCCCGATCCTACATTTTCACACATCCACCCATCCGTCAAATAGTCATTTGCAGTGCATTATATCCAGCGCTGGGTCACGTGTGTCAGGAATGTATAATGATAAATGAAAGAAACAAACAAACAAAAAGCTAAAATGAACAGCGTAAAACTAGTTTTCAATTAATCACCTTCGACAAAGACTTAATGAGAGTTGAAAGCGCTTAGCCAAGTTAAAAATTATGCTCGCACAATTCTTTGCCATCTTATTTACACACTCACTTACTCACACACTCTCTCTCTCTCTCTCTCTCTCTCTCTCACACACACACACACACACACACACACACACACAGATAGATAAATATATAGATTGAATCTAACCAAGGTGGACAGACACAGAACGCACACGTAAGTAACGATAATGGATACTACAATTAAAAACTCATGGGGAATTTGTCCTAAATGAAAAAATCTAACCTTTCCGTTGCAGCCTTGACAAAATTACAGCCAGTCATTAATTTTACACCCGAAGCAAAGTTTGCGCTAATATCCACCGAAGTAAGGATATTTTTTTTATGATGCTATTGTCTTTATTATTATTATTATTATTATTATTATTATTATTATTGTTGTTGTTGTTGCTGTTGTTGTTGTTGTAAATTATCCCGACACACATTATTGTGACATCTTTCCTTCAAAACCTCCTTGCATGTCTTTTGTTCTTAGCTTAGAATTAGGTCAAAACTTACCGCCTGGTTCATAATGTGATAGACACAAGAACCCACTCGTCTATTATTCCTGTACAACTTTTGTATGGTGATATCTCTTGTTGTTCTTTGCCCTTAGTGATTATAACATGTAGGAGTCCAGAATTTTTCGTAGATTTGTGTTAAGTGTTTGTTTTGTATATATACTTATTTGTTCTCCCCTGACAAAGAGCTTGCTTAGCTTATACATATGAGAATCACTAAAAATTAATATATAAATTATACATTTTATATTTGTTCTTAAAGTTCTCTGTACAGCACGGAAACCTTTTACCACAGTAAGAGGAAAAAATATCTTGTTATTTCGAAAAAATATTTTCGCAATAACAAAAAGAACTGCAAACAATGAAATCTTTCGTTATTTTTTGAAATAACAAAAATCTTTTCGTTTTTTCTAAAACATATTTTACTTTTCGAAATGACTTAAAGCTTTTCGTTATTTCGATAATCTTTTTTTATAATTATTTCTAATGATCATTCTGAAATAACGAAGGTCTTTTCGTTATAGCAAAAACTTAACTATTTTGTTTTCTTACTATTGGCAATACGCTTTCGTGTATAAGGCTGGTCATTGCAGATATGTTTTTCTAGGTTCATGGTCAAATAATGCAGAAACTTACGATCTTTATGGAAGTGGAAACAGTAATCTAATTTAAAAATACGAATATATGTATGTAAGTAGCATAGTGTTTGATATGGTTTATTTTAGTGACCAAAGTGCAATGACCTGAGGTATACGTCCAGCCATGGATCCATTGCAAACATAATGTACAAATTTACAAGAACCTGACACCAGTTTGGACTTTTTATCTCTTTTCAAGGTTACGTTTGCCATTGAAATATGCGGAGGCTTGCTTTAAATTAGTTTTGTGTGAGCTAACTTACTACGTTGCTAAAACGGAACCTTGGTACATATTTGAGAAACTGTCAGCCGCAGTACAAAAAACCTGGGCGTGTGTACATTGAAAAACTGAGAATGCAGAAAGATCAGGTGTATAAATCGTACGCTATTGTGTATTATGTTACCTATCATTGGTGAATTTTTCTTAAAAATTTCATATACTTTCCTGGAGGTGAATGTTAAGAATAAAATATATTTTTTACCCATCTCGGACCATTATGTATTTCCTGAGATACCCCCCCCCCCCATCTCAGAAAATTAATCCAACGCCATGTAATTTTTTTAAATCTGGCATATCTAGGAAAGAACACAGAAGCAATATTGTTGAATCTGATAACAATACCCACCCACCCCAAGATCCATTGGAAACTGTTATTTTGTTGTTTTGTTTTGTTAGTGTTTTCTGAGCACGTAGTCGCAGGAAAGTGTCTTGCCTTGTATACGCATCTCTTTCTCGTTACGTGACGGTTGATTCATTAGAAATGTCAATTAGTTAAGGTTTCCTTAAGTATGATCATCTGCATTCACCAATAAAGTGATTCTGCTTCATACTTTGTTTTCATTTTATGTTTCTGACATATTCCCGTTGGCAGCGGAATTTACGTACACAAACACACGCATGCACATTGTTTGCTTTTTATTGTCATACATCTATTTGTCTTTTCATACAAAATATCCTATTTATCTGCATTTTTTACCTCTATAAAGACCCTGTCTCTATCGAATAATTATATCGTTATGAGTTTAACACACACACACAGACACACAGACACACACAGACACACACACACACACACACACATATATATATATATATATCTTTCATCATTGAAAAATGTAATGCCTATTATTCATATTAAATGAAATTCAGCATTGTCCATATATTTGTTGCATGGCTTTCAGTGACCGTGCTCAATGTAGGCCAGGTTGTAGAGTGCACCAACTTTCTGTCGCGGAAAGAATTTTTTACTGTGTGGTTATTACTGCCATATGGACGTTACCATAAAACATGCGAAAACATAACTCTACTCCAAAAAATTAATTACGGACGAAACTAGATCCTGTTGTCGCTTGCACAATGTGACGTTAGGGTGTAATTTCATCTGTCTACAAATAATATTTTTAATAAACTTGTTTGTATTCGGAGTCATATTACAAAACTGGGGTAAGGGGTGCAGACTGAACTGAATTGAAATCGATTAATCTTGATCCAAATAGTTTGAATAGATCACTAGAATCTGTTAGCGATATATTGTAACTTCCTTTCGTAATTATCGTATTAATTCAACTGAACAATTTGTCTTGCTATTACCTGATGCATTATGAAAATAATTCAGCCATGCATACTTAACCGCGTACATGTACATATTTTGAGACAATATTATATACCCTCAAAAACGCTGGACAGAACGCCTACTAATACTGCATTGGCAAAGGAACAAAATACATCAAATGATTTTCTTTAGATTAACCAATGTTTGGTAAAATTATGAACCACCCACCCCCTTGCCTCACGTTTAAGTTTCAATTAGTTCTTCTGTTCAGCATCAGTGAATGTGTCTGGTTCTACCTGTATGTAGCGAACTTCGTTTTTCTAATAAAACGTGACCCTTTGTTTTCCATATGGAGCAACGATATCCTATACCGCGTGGCCACTTCCTCAGATGGTTATTGTGTAAAATCTCGCTATCTTTTTTGATAACGGCCGTTGCGAGACTGAGCGTCATGCATGCAGTTCATGAGCAGAAGAGAAGAAAGTCTGCGAGCAAAATGATAACAGAAGTTTTCAAGCGCTTACTCACATTTAGAGTGCTAAATATGGTACACATGGTCTGCTTCAACATCCTTGTTCACTCCTAGACAGATATCGTCATAATTCAGCGCGAGGTTTCAATCCATGTTGTCCTTTTGGTCAGCTATCCGAAAGCCATGGGAGAAGAGCACACTATGTTTAACATGGCTGAAGCTACACTATGAAATCGACTATAGTAGCTGACAAACATGGATAATATGGAGATAAACTCAAGCTGGATTATAACAATAGCTATCTAGAAAGGAACGGGATGCTTAGACGCAAAATGTATATAACATTCTCCACTTTAAATGGAAGTAAGCCCTTGGAAACTTGTTTTATAATTTTTGGTGACAGACAACCTAATTTTCCACTCATCAGTCGCGTGCATCTCTCTCTCTCTCTCTCTCTCTCTCTCTCTCTCTCAAATGGAATAATAATAGACCAATAATAAGAAGTATTCCGAGACAGAGCAAAATACAAATATCTTTGGGGAATATAAATATCCCAAGATCTTTCTATAGGGTATTTTAATGTTTGTCTCCTTGCGTTACTGCTAAAGAAAAGAGAAAGGATTAGTTAATACTGACCTTTGGGAATAAACATTTTCGATATTGGTGTTATCTATATGTCCTTGAAATATAAATCTTATAGTAATTAACAGTTCTTTCAAGTAAACTGGATCCAGCAAGGGACTGCGTGTGAGGGATTGATTGATATAAATGCACAAACTGACATCGAACAGTGCAGAATTAGTATTTAACTAACCTAAGCGTTATCTATTTTCATTATTCCTTTTGTCAAAGGCAATTCCAGAAGTCCGACTGCAT
This sequence comes from Megalonaias nervosa, assembly GCA_016617855.1. Taxonomy (NCBI): domain Eukaryota; kingdom Metazoa; phylum Mollusca; class Bivalvia; order Unionida; family Unionidae; genus Megalonaias; species Megalonaias nervosa. Next base: position 15,112 of record JAECUM010042715.1, read on the forward strand.
AACACTTTACTTTTCCTGGCCATGCTTTCAACGATACAATACTAATGGTAATTGCCGACAAACACAACTGGAGTTTTCGAAACCAGGAAAGAAAGGAAATCTTACAAGTAGACTCCGAAAGGGTATAAACGATATTGATAATTTGTAAACAACTGCCTTACTTGGATTTGAGTTAAAGACGTTAGTTTCTCTCTCGGAAAAAAGCCCTGATCGACCTGATGGTTGTCGTGTTGTTCACCTGACCTTGTTTACAACGTAGAAAGTCCTGGAAATGAACTTTTGACACACATTATGATCATCTTATTGTGTCTAAATTTGTTATAATTTTTTTTCATCAAAAGTATTTATTTCTATCTTTAAGTTCAGTTGTATTCATATCTAATTTTAAGAGGAATCTTTTGCTTCAATTATTCATTGGAATTATAGAGTGCTAATTTATTTTTAATTAAAACATTACTTTGGAACTCTTGTGAATTCTTTTAAGGACATTCTGAATTATATCATTATGATGCATCAAGACTGTTGACACATTAGCTCAAGAAAGACTATTGGCATATCATCACGTCGAATACTGGAACTTTTGGAACACTCTAGGCATTTGGACTACAGATAGAACTTTTACATTATTTGGGACGTAATTCACAATTCTGTAAGCTTCTTTAAAATTTCTCATTATGTTCAAGGGAAATAAATTATTTCTTGAATTTTACCAAACTTGCTGGGATTTTCTTTTTGCTTTTTCTGTTACTTAGTTTAAGACCATCGAGCCTTGAGATATAAACCAGTACACACACACACACACACACACACACACACACACACACACACACACACATATATATATTTAGACGAGAGTTACTGAGCAGTTCTTTACATACAGAACAAATAATCTGACTTTAAATGAAAGTAAGAAATATATCTTTTTTAGAAAGAAGAAAAAATGTATGTTCAGTGCTCATAGAAGAAGTTGGGATATGAATCTTACTTCTCTTGAGAACTTTTTAAGCTCGTGATCATTAGTGTTCAATTTGTGAATTGCTCCTTCAAGTATGAACTAAAAAAATTACTTGTGATTGCTGTACTGTGCTGTAAAACATCTTACCATACATCATCTTAACTGACTTTGATTAGCATTAGTAACAAAGTTTTAGCACGTGACATGCGACTGAATTAATTACCTTGGCTTATAAGAATAAAAGCATAGTTGACAACGTGTAAATACTGTTGTTGGTACTTCGCAATATTTCGCATATAATCGTTATTTCTTTCATAATACCCCAGTGATCAGAAATCGCAAGCGAACACAAAACAGCAAGTGGTATTCAAAGAAGTAAAACTATTGCCTTGTGCTTTTTGTTATGATAATGTTCCAATTCTAATCTTAACAAAATAATGTCATTCAATATAACAGATCTTTTCCCAATTTAATCTATATGATATACGCGCCGGATGTGGTTTACAGACTTAAATTATGCAATGATGTCAAACTGTACCAGAGTATCCAGAAACGTAGGTCAAGATTCGATTGCAATGGAACCAAAATGTGAGAACTTGGTTTAAGTAGTTTTGCACAAACTTCATCAGTGGAGTATTTCTGTCACATTACTTATTAAAATGTTATCGAAGAAAAACTTGCGAAAAACGTATTTGGACATGTTTACATAAACTGGGCGTTTAATTATAAGAATTAATTATAACAATATTGCTGTAAACAAGGTGAACACTGTGAATTTATGGATTGCTTGTGATAGGCGTTTAAATGTTACAGTGTTGGTCAGAACAAATGTAACGGCAGGAGTGCAACCGTGCACGTCCGCAGAACTTTTTCCGGGCGATGGAAGCAAAGCCAAAATGGGGGATGGATTGTTTCTTTAGGTGGGGGCATGGGTGAAATGCTTTTATTGATGCTGACATCGAGTCTTGGTGCTCTGGTGTTGATCAAAACTCTCTTTGATTTATTTTCCACACATTACCACCTAAGACAAGTTCGATAACTCTATCTTCCTGACTACTTATTTCTCTATACCTATATCTATATGCAACATTTGAAGGTGATGACATTAAATTTTAGTAAAGAATATAACGTCAGTAAAAAAAAAGTACATTACCAGTTTTGTAGAGGAGTAATTTTAAGGGCCTGCAAAAGTAAATACATCTTTCTTTTCCGACCATGAGTTTCATAAAACAAAACATTAAGAATCGTAAAGGAGGACCAGAGATAAGAAATATTAATTACGAAGAATTTCAACACCTGGCTGATATCAATTAGTAACATGATACGGGTAATTCATTTTTATTTAGTTGTTGTTGTTGTTGTAGGGTTTAACGCCATTTTTCAGCACAAGGCTATATATGGCGGCCAGTATAAACGGTGGAGGACGAATCCGGGAAAACCCTGGAAAGAACCACCGACCCACGAGAAGCTACTGGCAAGCTTTCTCACATACCCACATTGGCCGAACCCGAGACTCGAACCCACGCAGACAGAGGTGAGATGGCAGTGATCCGTAACGGTGAGCGCTTTAGACCACTAGGCCACTCGGGGCCCCCATTTTTATTTAGAAACTTTTAGGTGTAAAGTATATACATAGCAATAAAGCCAGAGCGATATGCCGAGTATGAAGCACTCACGGGATCTAACCTCCTTAGCCCAGGGCCGCGAAGCGCTGCGGCTGCTGAAGAAGTGACTTGACCGACAGCAGGCGGCTTACGCAGATATTTCAACATTTGTGACTGAGGCGCGGGAAGCAACAATCGAGGGGAAGGAAAGAGTCATCTAGCCGTAGTCAACATAAGACTCATTTGATCTTGACAAGGTAGCGCCGCACCCTGGTCTATTCTTAGAAACATGGACTGTAGTTGACACGCAGCTTTAACAAAGCCGGGCAAGAGTTTTACGTCGACGGAGTAACCTATCTCCAAAGTAAGTTTCGCATTGAAGACTTCGACCCATTTGGGCTCAATGACTTCTACATCATACTTGGGGAAAAAAGTGCAAGAAGGCGCCTGATTCTAAACAGTTAAATAAGCGATGCGCGCGGGGTCACCATCCTTTCGTTTATTTCCGCGAGTAAAAAGGCTTATCCAAGGCCGATACTCAGATGAGTGTGTCGTGGTGGTCAGGGGAGAAGCGCGAAGGGGATAGGGGATGGGCACAATCACGGATATAACAAAGTCCAGGTTCTCACCGATATTGACAGACCGTATTAAGACGTGTTTCTGATGGCAGCAGTGGCATAGGTTATGTACGAAATGTACGAATAGGAGCCTGCGCATATTCTGATTGGACCCTCTCAGGAATCGAGACCTCAAGTGCGTAGTACAGTATGTGGAAGAATACTTTAAAAATGACATCAGAAGGAGTGGATTAATATTGACCTGCTGAAGGAAGATGGAGTGGGAGAAGCGGCCATCATCGACGTGGCCAACCAAGAAAAATGCCTCAAGGGCGCGATAATCCTAAGGAAGATCGCTATTAGTGCCATCTTCAACTTCAAACCCCACCGCTCGTCAGGGTGGTAGGAACTGGAGCTGACGGTCCACAATGGGCACGCCTGGTCGGCGACATTCAACTTCGCGGCGGTGAACACGGTAGTGGTCCACGAGAGCGATATCTTGGAGAGCCATCCGGAGGGCCACAAGACTCGAGCTAAAGGATGTGTGAGTCGTCAGTGATAGAGGCGCCAAACAACTAGACCCCAAGCTCGTGGAGCAGTTCATGGTGGCAGACGACAGGTGCTTTAGAATTCGATAGAAGCACGAGAAGATCGTCAGGACATGCAGAAAGTATAAAGACGCCGCCTAGGATTCGGAGACGAAATCCTTTGCGAAGTCTCCTCCGAGGCTGCTGTCAGAGGACGTAATGGCTATAAACCCACTCGTCGCGTTTGGGCAAGGAGAGCTCTAGAACAGAACCAGTGGATATAACGTGGAAGAGGTTGCAAGCCTCGACATGACTGTCTGTTGACTTGGCAGCTTTCCACTGGTAGGAGAGTGATTGTTTTGAACGGTTAGGCGACCTGTGTCAATAAATTCTATGCTCGGCTATTAAATGCCCACTGCACGCAGCGGATTTAACGGAGTTTGTACAAGTGTGTTCGTGGGAGTTTGTCCTGGAAACTCACCCAGTCATTCCTGCATAGTGTGGCCATCACTTTAGCAAACCGAAAAGTATTATGCTGTCAGCAACGACAGGGTTTTATGGTTGAGACAGGCGAAATCATGCATCTCAAGGTGACAGAGACCGTCATCTCCTACAAGAAGCGGACAAAGGTTCGGCTGCCGGAAGACAAGGGAATAATACGCATTATCATTTACAAGTTCATAGTTGTAAGTGCAAAAGATGACAGGAGTATGACGCGGGCGCTGCTAACCGCAAGGACAGCTTGATTATCATTGGTCTGGTTGATTATGACAAGGTACCTATAAAACACGTCATTTCGTCCTATGATGGCACTCAGCAGCAGTACACACACCTCCGAGAGTTCATACGAGGTTACAATAGTATCAGTTGCAGAGCTTTCCCACCGATGCTGTGCGGGTCGCGACCCTGGTTGGAAGATGTGAAAATATATTACGCAAACCTTTCTGCTTCGACTGTGCTGCCCTCCAGTGTAACGTCCACAGTTACCTATGGAAAAGCAAGCTTCAAATAGAGGTAGTAGCGTGTCAGGAAGGAAAAACGTCTGACCCCAATCGACAGCGCCGTATGTATACCCAAGTCAAAGTACAGCGCTAACTGAAAATGCAAAGTGCCAGATTTCACAGCACCTAACTCTAACGTTTCATTAGCAACACATCGCCTTTACTACCTCGTGGATGGAGGAGGCCCTGGAAAGACCACTTGCGCGATTACCTTCTTCCACGGCCTTTCACCTCGACCCACAAACCCATCACAGTTTCTTTCTTTGTAATGGCCGTGAAATGTGACAGAAATCCACTGAGCCAGTCATCATCATCTGGTACGAGATCTGTAAGTCTCTGCTGCATTTTCGAGATCTGGCTGAAATTACGAGGTGTACAGATCAATTGATGTATCGATTAGGCCAAAACCCCGCCCATCCCCCGAGAGTCGTCACATGACTGGCTGCGCACACCCGAGAAACACAATGGCTACTACGAAGAAATGGAGGAAGACTATCATGTCAAGGACAAGACCCTTAAAAATATCAATAATACGAGGATGCGTCTCCCGTCTGACAAGGTCCAGTGCCAGTGTCTCTGAATCCATCGGTGAGGAACTGTTGACAAATCAGCGAGGCTTCATCAACAACTTTTGGTGAGTTATTACCGGTGTGAACCGACACAAGGAGTCCTTTCAAACAGATTCACAAGTTAATGGACCCGCAATTGGTCTGTGTTTTCACATAATTAACAATGAACAAACGTTACGCCTTCCCGATACCAAGACAAAATAATTCTTCTGAATGTGGTTTCTCAATGACATCTTCCAGATGCTATCTAGCGCGTCTGTTTTGATATTTTGTTTACTTCATCGTCCAATTCCTCCTGCTCCTGGTCAGACCTCCCACCCCCGTTGTTTAAATATTTCTCCATATACCCACATAGACCAACGTTTAATTGATGCATTTTGGCAAAAAAAATGTATTATTCCGTTATGTATTTTTCCGAGTCCTCCATGGGGAAAGAAGCTGTAGATGGTACGACATCCTCTTCAGTCTTTTGGCGATCTAGCTCGGTACATATCTCAGACGGTGGTTTCAACTGGTTTTATACAGGTCTTGTTTGATTCCCGTAATCTGTTCTGACCAGTGTTCAATGGCTGCGGCGGTTTTGGCAATCGAACAAGGTTCTTTTTCTGTTCCTTTCATTGCTGCCACCTGTTTCGCGGTATGTGCGGTCGCGGCTGAAATCTAGTTTGCTGTTATACTTAGCGGCGCAAACATTTGTTTGAAGCCCGCTGTGAGGTCTTCCCGTGAGGTCTGTCGTGACTGAAACATCTTTGATGCGTTTGCGGACACCTATATTATTTCAAAATGTTCCAGGCTATCGTCCTCAGCCTTGCTGCATCGGTCAGCATGCTCTGCTATGGAATGTCAATAGAGTCATGAAGGCCAAAATTTCACTTGAATACTCCATTATTCAAGGGCAAAGGGCACCCATTGGATGTAAAGCACATTTATATGATAAACATAACTATCATATACTACAGTCGACGCACATACAGGAAGATTGAAACAGTTCTTAAAATGTTGGTGAGCGCTGGAAAAGCTACCCACGGCGTCGCCAGAGCGTAGCTGGTCAAACAAGCGGTGCGACAGATTTTTTTACCGACACCAGGAAAGATTTCCTATGGGTGGTTAGACGTTTCGACGCAAAATGAAGTTCACCAGGTTGACATCTTGTTTTTCTCACACGACTGGGCACGTTTACATACATATAAATATGCACTGATCGTCGTAGATGTTTTTCAGCGAATTCAAGAAAGCCAAACCGCTGATATCAAGGGAGTCAACAAATGGTCGCTGACTAGTTCAAACGTATCTATGCAATTGGTCCGCTAAGATGGCTGCAGCTTCTGAAGTGGATTCAGGCCGAAAGAATTTACCGGGGCCGCTGCTGAGAAGCACCTTATGCGGTTTCGTAGTGGGTATATCAACATTCATCGCGATCATGCCACAATTTGACCGTACATTTACTGAACGATTATTCGGACATCAGTACACACCGAAATTGTTGATGAATTACGAAACAAATTTAAGCTCGGTCTCGTTGGTGGAGGGGGGGGGGCTTTATTCAGTCATAGAAGCGAAGAATAACGATATTACTCATATGATAGGCGTGAGACACGTTGATGTGATTCATATGAAAACAGTAACCGTTCCACGGGGTGCTTTGCCGTCGCAATCCTCGATATACTTCGTCGAGAACAGTTCCAACTCGATCTTGATTTTGGCAGCAGTGCATCCCAAGTCATTCCTTGGGATGAGAAGTAATGTACGGTGTCCAGCTTGTACATACACATGGCATTATTGAGAAAAGCCTCAAATACAATGGCAAGCAGCAGAACGATGATATATTAGAATTCTTCAGAATCCATCAAAAGACATACAACAAGTTTGAAATATAATAATTTTAATCTGAAATCCGGTTAATGCAAAATGAACAGGCACTTTCCAGAATCATAAAATTCGCATGCAAGCCCGGATACGATTTTCCTCAAGTCTTTCGCAAACCAATTATTTATTTATCGTGTTGATGCCCAACCATTTAACAGCATCATCATCAGCAAGGGGCAGAGCCTGCAGTCCACTGGGGAACTTTGTCAGTGGACAGTTGTTGACAATGTGTGACATGGTCTGTAGAGCTCCACGGCTACAGGAAGGGTCAGTGGCCTGGCTTCATCGGACAAGGCTGACTGCACAACGACACTCTCCTGTCCGGAACGAATCAACGTGGTCCACATGTGTCGTGGAAGGTTGAAACCAGGAGGGCAGACCTATGGCTCAGCTACGAGGGAGTGGTTTACAACACCACTCATCACTCCATGCCGAAATAGCTGTTATATCCTCCAACAACGGACCTAACCAGATTGGATGTCTCCAAGACAAGCAGACTGCTGCATGTGAGGTGATGTTCATGTACAGTGGAAGTTTCCAAGTGACATAAACCTTAGTCGGCAGTTTTGTGGTTACTTCTGGCGACGGAGATGTGGAGGTGGAATGTTGCTGAGTACCTGCAGCCGTGGTAAAGGAGTAGGACGTAGTGTTCCAGAGATTATGCACATTGTTGTGTTGAGCTGGACGTCAATATGCTTGACATAGGACGATCGAACCCAGACATGAGATCAATACTCGGCTGCCGAATAACAGAGGGCCAGTGTTGTCTTGAGTGTCTGAGCACTAGCACCCCAGGTTGAGCCAGCCAGTTTGCTGAGTAGGTTGTTTTGAGTGCTCCGTTTTGCTGCAGTTAATTGCAGAATGTCAGTGATCTGTCCAAAGTCACACCAAGGTATATTGGTATCGGATCGTGTTTTATGTGCTGCCCATTGAGGAGGATGCAAAGCTCACGGTCCGCATTTGCATTGTTAAGGTGGAAGACGCTGGAGACTGTCTTTGACGTGCAAGGCTGAAGGAGTCATTATTTAAAGAAGTCCGTTATTTCCACCTGATCCTTGTTCAATACCTCCTCAAGCTCAGTAAACGAGCGACATTGGGTCCCGAGAGCAATGTCATCTGCGTACATGAACTTACGCGACTGTGTTTCAGGCAAATCATTGATATAAACATTGAACATACTTGGCAAGAGAACATACCCCTGTAGGAGTCCATTAGTCTGACGTCTCCACGAGCTGCAGATCTCTCTGATGCGCACTCTGAAACGCCTGTCGCGAAGGAACGGTTCGATAATCTCAACTTTCCACAGAGGCAATACTTTGGAAATTTTCAACAACAGCCCTGCATGCCAGACCCTGTCATATGCCGCTGTGAGATCAAGGAAAACAACGCCAGTTTTAAGGCTCCTCTGAAAACCGTTTCCAACAAACGTAGTCAAGGCAAGGACTTGATCCCAAATGCTGTGGCCATGCATGAAGCTTGCCTGCTCAACAGTTATGATGTTCTCCAAGTCTGGACCGATGTTTTGGAGAATCAGGCGTTCCAGTACCATATAACAGACTGAAAACAAGGAGATTGGTCGATAGCTCGCCGTATTATGGAGATGTTTGCCAGGCTTAGGGATCGCAATTATCTTTGCTTGGAGCCACAAAGTCGGCATGCATGTGACCGCTCCGGTGACCTAGTGGTTAGAGCGTCCACCTCGCATGCTGGAGGTCGTAGTTTAGAACCCCGGTCGAGTCATATTAAAGACTTATAAAAATGGTACTAACAGCTGCCTCGCTTGACGCTCAGATGAACCTTCACCAAGCATTACACCAATTAAATATACGGCCAAACATTGCACGTTTGTATCCAGAAATATTAAACGGCTTGGAGTATTTCTATCTCTCGACTATGGCTTTGCTCCATTGGACTTAGAAATGGCTCCGGATAATTTCTCACGTTGTCGATACAGACGTGAATTCTTTCATAATAATGTATGCGTCAAACTGGCATTGTATATTAGTCCATTGCAATTCTCTAATAGTAAATCAAGTATGCGATGCATGCCTATCTGTCTCAGTGCGTAATATAATAATATGAGTTTTTGAGGCGTCGATTACCTATCACTGCTCCACTACCCGTAAACCCATGACGCAGTCTACCATTGGGATACACGTGGGCTTGAGAAACGATGCTACCTCGGAATGCACGCGTGTGCAAAAATCCCCAGCGGAAAAAAGTCACGAGGAATATATAGAAGGGGTTCTGGGTTGGCAGGAGTAATATGGAAGCGTGGCTTCAGAACCCATTATGCTACTACTCAAGTAAACAAAGAAGGTATGTCTTTTATCAAAAATCGCAAGGATAAGTTATCTCCAAATATGGATACGATTTTAAATGATATCAACAATAAAAAACTCAATGAATCCGTCGAAACAATTACTACTATATACCATGATGCAGCTAACCCAATGAAGACGGTCCATAGAAAGTGAAACATAGCTGTGACTTCTACAAGACAATTTCCTAAATGTCAGTCTTGGTTTGACAGAGATCGCATAGCCGCTAAAAGAAAAGCGTTAAGATATCTAAAACAGTTCAGATTAAAAGGCACAATTGAAGCACTTGAAGATTATAAATTCTATAGAAATACGTATAAATCTCTTACAAGAAGCAAGTATAAGCAATATGAATATTAAAACAAACAAAAACTAGCCTTTTATCTGCATTATATTCTAAAAATACACAACTTTTCTGGCGCCTTGTAAATAAACTATTCGATGTTTTATATTCTCCATGTTGTTGGTCAACGGCTATCATAATACCATTTCTGAAGACAGTGGATGCAGATAAACACTCTAATTACAGAGGCATTAGTTTACTAAATGTATTATGCAAGTGTTTATATAGATTTTTAATAATAGGATAAATGAATGGGTGGTCGAAAACGAATTACTGGGCGATGAACAAGGCAGATTTAAAACTGGTTATTCTACAGCAGATAAATAATATATTTATATTATATACATTAATTTGTAAATATTTAAGAAAACGTATGGGTAGATTCACTGCAGTATTTATTGACTATGAAAAGCAGAGAGACGTTTAATGTACCTAAAGCTAGTTAGTGAAATTATTTCCGGACAATGTTAAGAATCGTGAGGCAATTTATGATGATGTAAAAGCACGTGTTAAGTACACCAATTTTATTATTACCGATGTGTTTAATTGTCCTACTGGCGTAAGCCGAAGTTGTGTTTTATTGCCTTTACACTTGTCTTTACTTTTGTACAATCTGAAACCCTTTTCAGTTGCAGGAAACGGGAGTTTCGGTAGAAACCTCAAAAATGTTATACTGTTGTATGCAGACGATTTGAATGTCATTGCCGAGACTTTCCACCAGTTGCAAAATATGCTCAATAGACTGGATACATATTGCCTGAAGTGGAAATTAAAAGTGAACATAAAAATTCAAGAGCGATTGTATTTTGCAGAGTTGGCTATCTCAGAAGTAATGCGAAGTGGTACTATGGCCCTACAGAGGTAAAGATTGAATCATATATTACAAGTATCTAAGATGCATATTTTCTTGTTAAAAAATATCCTGGTATATGTGCCATAAAACTCTATCTTTGCAAGCGCTGAAGGATGTACATATTTTTTGAAGCAAAGTCTTTCAAATTTGGAAAATTACCTGTAATTGGACTGCTTCGTCTGTTGACTCGAAGATAGCTCCCATTCTTAATTATGGGGCTGAGTTGGTGGGTTTCATGATGCCAATGATATTCAAAAAGTTCATTTGTCTTTTTGTAAATATAGCTTTGGTCCATCTAGGTCTACTCCAATTTCATACGAATAAAATGCATTAGGAAGAATTGTTGTTGTTGTTGTTGTGGGGCTTAACGCCATTTTTCAGCACACGATAG
>JAECUM010042716.1:0-20142 GCA_016617855.1 Megalonaias nervosa
TATACATCAACATCCCACATTACTACATTCCTAAACAATAGCGTAATCACTTTTAATCAAATGATACTATATTTGGTGACAAGTTTGTTAATGCAGCACACACTATGGCAACTTTATCAATAGTTGTCAGCCCTTTGTCATCAATGGTCCGCAAATGGTCAATAGGCACAGTTCCAGACAAAAAAAAAGTATATTTTTGTCGTATTAGTCCTATGACTCGTTCAACATGCATGGGACGGTGAGCTAATTTTCTCGACTCCTCTAGCTCTAAAGTGGCATTTGCTTTTTTCCTTTAGTAAAAGCTGGCATTTTGACAGAGGCCATCACAACTCCTATGCTGTCTTTTATATCAAAACCTCGATCTGCCATAACAACATCTCCAGGTAGCAGTTTATTTAGAAAACCGCTATTGTCTGTGACAAACTTGTAGCTCACTCTGCCGCACCATGCTTGGGAAAGGGAAGAGATGGTCACTTGTGGAGTTACACCAATCAAAAATATAACTGTATGATGATGTTTGTATGAAGACCAGTTCAGAGCTTTGGCTTCTGCATTTGAAGGGGTTTCAATCAAGACTTTAAAACAGTCGATAATTACTACAACTTTACCATTCAGGTAACGCCTGAATTCCATGGGCATAGTCTTCTTGATCTCCTCTCTCTCTCTCTCTCTCTCTCTCTCTCTCTCTCTCTCTCTCTCTCTCTCTCTCTCTCTCTCAGGCCATCTGATAAGAGGCTCTAAACGAGACAGTACATGAAGAGTATTCGAAAATGTTCTCGACACTGTTGGCTGTGCACACTGGAATATTACCCCAAGAAATTCATTATGAACATTGAGTCGTAATTTCATTAATGTTAGCATCAGTTGTTGAAACTTTGTCAAGGATGATAAATGAGTCTCTGTCAAGTATGAAGAAATAAGCGAAAAGACTCGCATTAAGATGTGGTGCGTGGGCAAACTAGTCAGATAGCTGACTTTGTCATGATCTCGCTCCAAACTCTCTGCGGTCATCTTACGACTGGCTATTTCTGACTTCAGCTCCATATTTTCTACAGTCAGTCTTCTCAACTCTTGTTGAATTGCCTCCAGATTATGACCCTTTGTATCGGTTTGGATCTCCCTTGTGTTGTGATCCACAGAATCTTCTGTCTCACATGTTTGGTCATCAACCAATGTGTCCTGGAGTGATACAAGGGTTTCAGCAACATCAAGTCTCTTCCGTTTCTTGATGCGACCCAATACTCTGTTGTATCTGTCAGTGGTAGATGATGGAGATGTCAAGACTTTGACATGACCTAGCTTCAAGGTCGGTACACCCTCAACATTTGTCTTGTCATACAGGTCAGCAGGTTTACCTGCAAAGCAATTTACACTATATTAACATTTGAAAATGAAAATAATTCTATGTCAATAGTCTTTTATTTGGTGATTTGGTAACACAATTAGTGTACCATTCAGTTCTTTGTTTCAGCTTGTGTATCTACAAATACATTTATCACCTAAATATGAAAACATTGCAATCTCATGGGCTTCAATCTACAATCACATCCCATTTATAATATAGCACAAAAGGTTAACATCATTAAAATTTATCAAGATGCTGCTGGCAGACATGGACAGATTTGATTTAGTGACGGTTTGCTTTTACATATTAACAAACAGTGGCTTGTCATTTACAAACTATAGACAATAAACAAAATGTTCAAATGTACATACAAATTAATTACATGCAAGGCTGTATACCTACAGACAGATATACATACTTATTCTAACTAAGAAGAGTGATATATTGTGTAAACAGATATTCAACAGCCTAAGACTAAGATAAGTTACGATTATTAGTAGCCAAAATCTAGTCATGCTAGTTTCAATTTCCTATCAACTTGACTAAGAGAGCAAAGGAAGTCGAAGGGAGTGAAGTTGGAACCGCTGTCTTGATATATTACTATATGAATAACAAAAGTTTCCAAAGTTCATTTCAACTTACCACTCACAAAATGGACTGAACATATATGTGTGTACGGAAAATTGCTAATCTTTATGTCCGAACATCCAATATTTGAAAGCCACATGCGCTGTCTTTCCTCCGACAACTGTAGTGTCTGTTCGCCATGTTTCTGCCGTACTGTGGGAAGTTTGAAGTATGACAAGTCTTTCTCACGGTCAGCACGATTCCCACACCCGAACAAGGCAAAAAAGTTTACCATTTTTGCTGAACCAAACTTACAACGTGAAAGAAACGTACTAGTAGTGTTGCCATACACATGGCGTTGTAATACAGTATGGCGCACGCCAAAGCTGATGATGTCACATAAATACGGTCTATAATGCTTGGTAAGATTGCTGTCAAGAACTTCCCTAAACTGTTCCAAGTAACTGCTGATGTCCGCTTTAAACTCTTCATTATGTTTTTCACCCATTTCGCCATCAAACCTCATGAATGTTAGTTTGCATTTGACAACTTCCAAGCTATTGTATAGCCTCTTCATTTCCGTTTCTTCTGAGTAGTGAATAATCACTTTTATTTTGGTCTACGTTCTCCGCATTGATCTTTCCGCATCAAACGTCGTTTGGTGAAATTTTGATAGTCCGGGGAACAAATATGAATACTCTTGGAATGTTTGACATTTATACTGTAATATCGTTCCATATGTGTAGTAAAAATTTATTGTGTTTTTGTCATCAATTTCTATTTTTTTTTCCAATTGGTTGACGTTGCTGTTTATCTATATTAATCACTCATTATTTTTTACTTCATTGAATTACCTATTAATAAGCCCTGTCTCGCGCGTACTGAGGAGTTAGGAAACCTATGTCTTGATACATTAGATTCATCTAACATTGTGGCTAAATAAAATAATTCCGAATGATTGGGTAGCCATCTCTGTTATACTCTTCAGGATGTTCACACTCTTCTATTACAAAATCATGACCACTTTTATAGGCTACGACAGACATAAATAAATGAATTGAAGACAAAATTACGTTCACCTCTGCAGTAACTGTTGATTTCAAACAGGAATTAAAGACAGCAATTGCAAATGGAATATATAAAAAGATAACCACAAAAACATTTTTTTACTCAAATTAGTGGACGGAATTCTGGTGCTGCAAAATCCTCCAAATCACTGTCAGATGTGATTTTCAGTGGGACAGCATTGATCAGATAATTTATACCGATCAACAACCTGTATATTTTACAAGAAGAATTTGAAGATGATTTCATACCATACAAGTTAATTAAACAGTGCACCTGACTTTTGTTTTTCAAGCTATTTTTGCCTCAAGTCGCGTTGAATATTATTTAATAGCATTCGAGCATATCTATTTCAAGACAGCGTAAAGGGAAAATACAATGGACACTACAGTATAATATCTCCTCAGTGTTGAAGTCAGCCATCTTGAATTACTTAACTGTATTCTGCTTCTCTTCCGTCTCTTTACGCGATTGAACTTTTAACCTTTAGATTTTTATTCACTGATTAACTTTATATTGTGTTTATCCAGTAGAAATTTCCCTCTTCATTAGTTGGATCAGACAGACGAAAAGAGAAACATGGTATGACACGATCAACGCCAGTTTTCTCTTCATTTGCACCTTGAGGTTTTGTTAAGTATAGTCACCTCCTGTAACAGTCTATAGATGGTGCAACTGGTACCTTAAAATCGTGTCCGATTTAATTTTCTATCGTAACGCTTGCAACAGCCTATTCTAGACAAATGTGATATTCTGAGGTTTGCATCACTTTTTTATGTATCCGTTAGAGTGTTCTCTAATTTCGTCTCAGCACCCTTCATGGTGCTTTGTTCTTCTCTATATTTTCTTTGTAGTTTCTTGCTCATGATTCATATACTTCGCTTTGCCCCAAATCTGTTATTTATTTATCTTCTATACATTCTGAACATATCTTGCAATTCATGTATCTATTTACCGAGCATCAAAATATTTTAAACTACTAATTGGAACAATGCAAGTCATCTAGCAGTTAAATTTGCAACATCTTGAAACTGAGTTACAGCTTCCAAAATGTCTTGTCAATGAAATGGAATGTGATAAAGAGAAAAGCAAGTTGAAAATGATTGGAACAGTGCCTGGCAAGGTAACTCTGAAAAATGAAAAGTGATCCTCGTAGAGATGAACCTGGTAGGTAACTTGGAAAACGTTCACAAGAATTTAAACGAACTAAAGCTGAATGATCATGGAACAAAAACAATGATGGAGGAAATCTTATCAAGCGACTTAAAAATAAACTAGCTAAGATAATGCAATCTAGTACCTAATGGTTGGTTGAGCACCTATTTGAATATTATGTCCTTTGGTCAAAAACAAAGATATTACACAGTATCTTCCTTTCTTGAGGCGTATTGTCCTGGAGGAACAACACACAATGGTAAATGATGTTACACATAGCATGAACATTCAATCAAAGTACAACGGCATAGTATGTACGAGGTACAGCAACATATTCCAACCACGATAATATCATTCAGCGATGAAGGCAGGACTTTGTCAAAACCAATAAAGGATATGCTTTAACTGAACTCTAACCCTGGTAATTTTTTCCTGTAATAAATAATAGCATGTCTTGTTCCTTTTGCACAGTATTCATTGTGCTGTTATAACACAATATATGTAAAGTGAAACAAAACAGCATTAATGTTTATGTTTGGCATTGCAGCACTTAAATATATTCTCACAGGTAGTATGTCAACAGGTTCACATGGACTTTGATGAAATTTTAAGTCTATTCGTCCAATTTATGTGCAGCCAGTTCTACAATGGACTACCTGGCAATCATGGTAATTTTTTCTCGTTAATAAGTTACAACACGTCAAAAGAAACAAAAATATTATCAGCATGATTTACCACGCGTTATTAAATTATATTTTTACAGTTACGTCCGGCATGCTTTTGATAACGTTTTCGAGGTTTACAATTGGTCTACCATGAGCAGTGAAATTTGGTGACGTATTCAAGCTTATCATTTCAATGTTTTGCGTAGTTTTGCAATCTGCTACTTGATCGGCAATGAACGTTTGCTTGACTTAATTGTTGCACAATGAATAGCATCTGCAAAGCGAGATGAGTGACGTATAATGTTTCAAAATAACCTTTAACACCTGATATTAATAATGAGTTTCAAAATCAATCTTTAACAGTGTGTAGATATTGATTACTCCATTGCACTGGGACACTCCTCAGTCTGTACAATGCAAAAGTCGTAGAACAATGTCTATTCAGGAATATGCCTCTGTTTCCTTCAAACTCCTGTTTCTTTGTTACCAAAGCTATGGTTATATTTAGATGGGTATATACATTTACTTGAAAATTAGTAGGTGTCTGTTTCCTAAAATATGTGGGTGTGTCCCTCCTCAAATATATAGGTGCCTCTTTCCCAAAACATGTGTGTTTTTCCATCTACGGTTCATATCTTCCAGTTCTGTGACAACATATCATCAAAATGTTCGAAATTGTCCCATGAACAGAAAACTATCAACAAATCTAATGTTCCTTGTTGCTGCTGCTTCATTGCCGTCGAACCTACGGGACGAACACTTTAGGCGTGCACTCAGTGATTTTTCTTCAAGAGATTTTATTGTTAGCAGGATCTAATTTGGTTCTAAAGTACATGTTCAACACAACCAAGTTAGTGTCTGAAAATCGTTTCATCAAAGTTGCTTGTGCTTCTTCATGATGATTTAATGGAACAAAAATACTTTGTCAGGAAATATATCCAATTGCACCATACACTTCACGCAGTAGTCTTAATTCCTAGTTACCGAACACTCGAAATGAACAGTCTATCGGATTTGTGTAGCCTACAGTTTTCTACAAATATTCCAGTCTTCGAAATTTGTATCTCCGACGTAAACACGATTAACAGAGTCCTTTTTAAGACAAGGCAGTATATATGTTTAAAAACGAATTATTGGGGGATGATTAGAGCTGACATTTGTGCTCAAAATAAATAATGAAGATACAGTGATGTTAATGTCTAAGGAAACGCCATTTAGTAGACAGAAAACCAAGCTATGATTGATTATAAATCTACATCATAAGATACCTCCACGCCCAATTCGTCAAAGCGTAACATCTTCTAATCATAGCAATACATACGATGGAAAGATATTTGACTTTCTGTTCTTTTGAATTTGAAACAGACAGGAACTCATGTTCTTTACGAGGCGAAACTGAACACATTTTTCAATCGTTTAGTTGAAAGCTTGGTAAAGTTAAAGATAGAATACGATTATATATATATATATATATATATATATATATATATATATATATATATATATATATATATATATATATATTACAAAGGCTTAGCTTGTTACAAGCATGTCCGCTTTTATCTTGCAATCCAGATCCAAGATAATAGTCTACTGGCCATCACTTTGGATGACACCTTTCCTGCAGTTTTTGGCATTTATTTTACAAATCAGAACAATTTTACCTAATTATATCACAATATTAATAAAACACTAAGCAATGTACCAACATATATCAGAATATAGATATAATTCTAAACATTGAGCCGAATTATATCACAACATAAAGATAAAACTGAAGACTACTTAATTACATCCAAACACAGATATAACACTGAATAATGAACTGAATTATACCACAACACTTATACAGTAATAAACACTGAACCGAATTATATCACAACACAGATATAACAGTAACCAGTTTTTATAAAATTGTATATACAAACTGAATAATTCGCAGCAGTAATTCATCTATCAAAGTGATGTAGTGTGCCATTTATATGTTACAACTTTCAAACAATAAATCCTTTAAATTTCTGGCAAATTGCATTTTACGACGCCAGCCTAGTGATTTATCTGCTAAAGGGGCATGTCCCTGTTCGATTTAGTGTTGTGAAATGCATCTGTTAGAACTCAAATCATTCATATCTTTCAAGAGATGGATATATATTATCACCAGTAATATTTTGTATGTAGTGGGTTCCAGACTACCATAAAATATAATCATGTGCTGCAGACTGTTCATGACATAATTGTATCAAAATATATTTCAGTGTAAGGTTGTGATAATTCGATAAAAATGTATCTGTAGTGATTATAGACAAATATGATACTTCTTCATACGGCATCTTACGTGGTATTTATATAATTTGCTCACAGGCTTAATTCTGTGGTAGGGGTTGGTGGGGGAAGAAGGTTGTTATAAAAGATTCGACTTGGTGCAAACCTCTACCTCCACCCTTTCCTTCGAAAAGTTCCATTCCAACTAAACATATGAAAGAAGTGAAACCTATAGAGCGAACGCCGCTTGATATTGCAGACCTTTAAAATTCCCATAGTGCATTGCTGCTACTAGTCTGCTTCCGATTTCGAAGACACTGTAGTGAATAAAACATATTAAATGTTCTTCACGTGTTACACTGACATTACAAATACCAGTCATTCTCAAAACGTGTAAAATAGTAGTAAGATCTTTCAAGCCGTCCTAAGTAACACGCCTTAGTACTAAACCATACATAGTGGATTCTCATTTGGAACCCCAAACTGGTTCAAGTGAATAACGGCTAGTGTTCTGCATAATTGTGTTTGCTGAATGTTAAGGCTGACACTAGTAAACACGACATAAATACCAATTGGCGATTTTCGCATTCCACCTTGTCGATAACATAAAAAATGTTATATAAACGTCATCAATCATTATTTTCTCTTATCAGAGATTAAGGACACACGAAAGAAAAAGGAAAGAATAATGCATGAACAATAAACAATTATCAGAGATGTACATGAGATCAATCTCTTAGACGTACAGCATCCTTTTGGGGTTTTCGCTTCAGAACACCTTACTTCTAACTAAAGGAGCACTTCTCTACAATCTTCCAATACCTAATTTTTTGGAACATCATTATTTTTTAATAAAATTATATGCTATTCTATATGCAATGTCAAAATTAGCGAGCAAGAGCATAATAATATGCAGTTTTCTACCATCAGGTGTCTTCCAAACTGAAATAAGTTGGTCATCAATATTTATTAGCAAGAATAGAATCCATGCTTTGTAGATGAAGAGAATACTAAAGCAGACATATTAAAATTTCATTGTGAAATTACGTACCAAGAAATTTAGTAAATTCCTCATCTGATCTATTATGAAGGAACTCACCAAGACGAATGTAAAAAGTATTCATGTGTGTCCAAAATAATTCTCTTTGTGTCACAGTACTTTCTCGTGAAATAAATGGATTGATAATTACATATGTGTAAGAATAACTGCAATGTTTAAAATCTTATATGGTATTATATATATATATATATATATATATATATATATATATATATATATATATATATATATATATATATATATATAGATACGTTATCAGAAAGTTTCCAGGAGACGTAATTATTCAAAAGTATCGAGTCACTGTTGTCAACAAAACTTGAACACGTTAAATTTATACCACGCACGCTATGATGATGGAGATTTTCTCTCTCTCTCTCTCTCTCTCTCTCTCTCTCTCATCAAAATTAATCATGATTATTACTTAAAGGTGAGATAAGTAATACCTATATAAGGATTAAATTGAATCAATACATTCTTTATAACATTATGACTTTTGTCAGAGAGTAACATATAAAGACTGTGTTATGTATATGTAATATGTATGGTTTGTTGTCTTTTATTAATGAGTATATGATATGCACATTGTTATTTTGTACTTAACCTTGTCCAAAATCAAGTTCATGTTGTACATTGCCTGTGATTTGTTAAAAAAGCACAATACCTAGCTAACATGTCTCCATCATTGTAGATTAAATATTCAGATCGTTATCAATAGATGTAAACATGGTTATTTGGTTCTGAGTCTAGGACATCAGATTTCCACTTGGAAATTCCTAGACTTGTTGATAACTTTGAATGTTTTGTAAAGGAGACCAGGTACATCCTGTCTTTATTATTGTATCTTAGCTTTCATAAAATGCTGTTTACTTGAAAAAATTATTCATTCTTTCTTTAACATCTGAAGACGGAATCAATCTTATTGTTGTGTTCAGTTTATTCATTTATTCAAATTATTATTCACTGGAATTACAAAGTGCTCAATAATATTCTTGGAATTATAGTGAATTGAGACAAGGATAATTTCTGGATTATATTATTGTTATATATCATAAGAACGTTAGCACATCATCACACTCCAGATCACTGACACATTAGCATATTTGAGGCTACAGGCACATCATCACATTCAATATTGGATCTTACTTGGGCTACCACTGGAATTCAACTAGAACTTCATACATTTGGACTTGTGATTGAACTTTTAGAACTATTTTGGAACTGAATTCACAATATTGTTAGTTCTTTTTTTTAAATTTTCACTTTATATTATAGGGAAATAAATTATTTGTGAATTTTACAAAAACTTCTTGGCTTTAGCTATTTTCTGTTACATATTTAAGACTATAGATTCGTAACAACAGTGACATTTTTCGCTGATCCTAATTCCATGCCAACAATTCGATCACTACTACAATTTAGTTCTTTCACTGATAATGTCAAGTTGTTTTTAATTATAATTAATACTCCACCTCTTTAACATTTCAAGATTAAACAATTATCATTGTTATCAATGTTTGTAGTGTATCTATACAATTTCTTGCTTGTTTTGTCAGTTTGTTTACAAATCTCAGCGATATCACATTCAATATGGTAAAAAGCATAACGCTAACACATAATGCAGAGGACATAATTCTTCTGACCCTCCAAGTAAAAATGTGGAGACCTTTGCTATGCATCTGCAAGCAATCAAAGATACACAATCAATCAAACCTATATATCAGTAACATTGCAATAGTCTTCAATTATATTTGAACAAACATATTTTCTATAAAGTGCACAGTACATATACATTAATAAAAGCGGACTACCACTTTGAAATTTCTACATTAGTCATAGGCGTCAAAGCTCTTACGGCTACCATTATAATCATAATCATCATGGTTGCAGTCATGGACATGATTCTCAAAGTCATCATCACGATCGCGTTACCAGATATCTGCTCCTTCTACCACGTGTTAAGTCAACCTCAAATTATTTGCTGTGAATTAATACCATCACTCCAATCATTACCTCAATGAATTTTTTTTTGATCGTATTTTCCGCGCAACTGGCGTACTTTGAGTCAGTACAGGCATGGTACACTATTCAGCCAAAGAATGTTTTTACTTTCTATGCATTGTTTCTTCCGCAGGAATAATTACCCACCCATAAAGTTTTCTTCACTCCAACTTAATTCGAATCAATGTCGAATATAGCCGTCTTTCTCCCAAATATCAAATTATCTCTGATGGCGTACTTCGATTATCAATACTTCTGAGGTAGTCATTCAGTCCGTCAGTCCTCTACACGCCAATCAAGGCTTGTAGCGACGTTGAGGAACACCGCTGCTGCCGGTTAGCTGCCGCCTTTGGTGTTGTTTCCCAAATCATACCAATGCTTTTGACATCTTACTCTGTTGTCCGTCGCCATGTTTCTATTGGCCTGCCTTATTTTCTTTTTATCTGCGATGTCCATCGTAAAAGTATCCTAGGTAGTGTAGTAGATGACATTCTGCACAATTGCCCAAGCCAACTCTATCGTCTCCTCTGCAATGCGATAGCTCCCACTCCATCTAGTCTTCTAAGTTCTTCATTTGAGACGGTGTTCAGCCAGAACATTCTTCTGATTCTGTGGGGGCACATGATTTGGCCCCTCTTCCAGCCCCTTTTCGTTGGGGTTATTTACCATCGCTCAAAACCTTACAAAAGCACACCAGCTGCGTTACTTCTGAAAATTCTTAACTTCTTCGCCAAGCTAAGGTCAATGACCTGCGCATAGGTTGAAGCAATGCTAAAGGCATCGATTGCATTGCTGATTCTCGTGTTCACCTCTCTCTCACAGCCTCCATCGGCTGACACCTTACTGCCTAAATAGATACTTTCTTACAGTGGTTTGTTGTTCACTGTGACATTCTGGTTGACGCTGGAGTATATCTTCATGAATGTTGCCTTCTCTGTGTTGACGTAGAGATCTACATTGCATGCTTTGTCTGCCAGAAACCCGGTCTCTATTGAATGTACTGATTACGGCAAGAATCAAGATTAATATCATCTGCATAATCCAAGTCATCGATGTCATCGTCCACTGTATGCCACGTGTTACATTTCTTGTCACTGTATGTTGCATGGCTGGGTTTGGAATTCCTATCTGCATGTAACAGTTGTTCCTCATAGGTTTTTGTTTAGTGTCATCAGTATGGACAAGTTTTGACTGGTATCTGGCTGTCTCGTTTCTGTGTCTGTGCGAATTGCTCTGTAGTCATGATAATAATCTTTTCAGCTAGGTGCGGTATGATTGAGTCCCTATACCCGTTTTAAGGGTTGTGGGAGTAAGTGTCTAGCAGTGGAGTCTTTGATATTTTTAGTTTACAGATTTTCTCGTCTGCCAAGTGGGGATAAGTACGTGAGCTTCACATATTTGATCTTATAATTCATAAACCTTTGCGGTCATGTTATGTAGATCAGCTTTACTTTCTGCAAATGAAAGCTCGTTTGAAGTGGAGTCGCTACTATTTTTACACCTGTTGATCTATTAATATAATGCCTTCTATTTCAGAATCATCTCCATTTAAAAACCAAATACAAAGCATAACAATCTTTCAGCATTTTGGCACGTGTACCAAGATTTGTAGATTTTCTTACAACAAGGTCTTTTATCTGCATAAGACGAGAGATGGCTAGCCCTGCTGGCTAAAACAGATATATACGAGAACACGAACCATCCTTTCCATTTGAATGTTTTGTTATTGTCTTGATGAACAGCTGTTTTGCAAGACCGATAAGTTCATTATCTATTATATTGTCTCCTGGCTGCAGATTTGAGAGTATTGGCGACTGTAATTAAAATCATCAGATTAACTGTAACTGTCGCGCTCCAGACTCTGAGCACGACCTTGGGGGGACTCAGATCTACTGCAGTCCATGAGAGGGTTAATCCATTCTTGTTGTGGGCAACGACAGTCCATGACAGGGTTAATCCATTCTTGTTGTGGGCAACGAGCGCTATTTGGTGTAATTGGCCGCAATTGATGATACTTTTTTGTCAGACGACTATTTATATTTGCAGTCTTTGATAGCTCATTGACAATCAGTTAATCACGGAAGGTTATAACAAAGAACTTTGACATGTTTTGCTCATTTGTATCTGAAAATGTACACTGTATAAGCATGGAATCGTTGACTTCTTTATTATTTTACTTGCATATCAAGAGACCCGTTTTTTGAGAAGAATGTGAATATGCTTTTATTTTTTTTAAAAAAATAATTCCAAAATTTTATGTGGTGGATGATGTCAAGTTTAAATGACAAACAACTAAATTCTTTTAATAACAGAAGTGAATGGTCTTTTTGTTAAACATTAGAATTTATCCACGTTATATCAATCATTAGGATGAACAATTAGGGAGCAGGTGAAAGACGAGGATAAAGGGAAGAATGAATTTTACATGAGAAATTGTCAATTAAAATGAGTCAAACGTTTCGTAGAAACTTGAGAAAATAGGAAAACAAAAAAATAACTGGGAGGGACAAACATAAACAAATAAATAAAGAAATAAAGAAATAAATAAAAATGTGTTATATACTTTAAATGTGAAATATAGAGATATAATTTTTATATATTTTTTCATTCCTATGTTTCCACATTCGAAAAATTTATTCTTATATTTTCACATGTGATGTTTGCTTTTTTTGTACTTACAGTAGTTGTACCTGTAACAACCGAAAAACAAATAAGAACAAATAAGTAGAAACTGCCTTACATTTCAGACATAGACAGTAATGTTTGATATTTAAATCTGATCAGACGCCGTTCGCGTCTAGCTGAAGTTATTTCCCTTTACTTCCTTGAAAATAAGGACAAAACCCCTACGTGCTGCGGCGCTGAATACGACCTGCATTGTTTTCAGGTAGTGTCAAGTAGTTTACAAAATGACAAACATGTAATTAACTGTGATAGATTGTCTCATCCCAGTCCTACCTCTTTCTTGTTGGTATATATATATATATATATATATATATATATATATATATATATATATATATATATATATATATATATATATATATATATCACAGTGTTGTGCCGAAGAATGAGTTTAATCTTCAAAACTTCGATTCTGGAAAAAGTTTGGTATATAATAAAAAGAAAAATTTTCTTTTTTCGGGGAGTGGGGGCTGGAGTCGCTTAAGAGCACAATGATTTGATAGATATATTTTCGAAAGTGTTAACTTACTTTTGGATTTTTATGTGCAATAAAGATTAAATGTGAAGATGATTTTCTTGTACGTATCCCTTTCTAACAGTACGATCCGACAGACGTGAACACTTTTGCATATTGCTTTCTCGATAAATCAAACATATGGGAACAGATATATATCGGTAAACGTTGTTTTATGTATAACTTTCAAAATGCATTACACTAGCAAACGTCACTGAGTTCATCTGAATAATCGGCACAAGATGTTCAATTTTAAATCGCCTAATATGTTGTCTTTAAAATGAATAACCATCTAAATTTTATTTGATATCCATATTTGATTTTGGCGATCGCAAGCGCTAATAGTGCTTACGCATTTTTCAGGTGTTGTTTCCGAATTTTGTATGCCCAAATCGTAAAATTCTCTCTCTCTCTCTCTCTCTCTCTCTCTCTCTCTCTCTCTCTCTCTCTCACACACACACACACACACACACACACAAATATATATACATATCCTTTATATATATATATATATATATACTATATATAACTATATATATATATATATATATATATATATATATATATAGTGTATGTCTGTGAATAATAATGTAATGCTCCAAACGAAGCAATGCAAATGGCATTTTCCCGTCTAAATAGTAATCTTTAAAGATAATTAGCGCTAGATCATTGAAAATATCTCACTCCAGATGTATAATGTCCGACTAGTCCTGTAACCTTAGTAATGGTTTCAGGAGTCACCTCCCTTAATGTCAGTGGCGGAAGAGATGTGATGTCTAACATGTCCCAACCTTGACTGCAGAGAACGAAACACCTGTAAGATTCGAAATAAGATCAGTGTTTGTATTGCGTTGGCCAGAATCAATTCTACAGCGGTTACATAACGTCATTTACCTTACATTCAACAGTGACGCATTATTTAATTCTTGGAACGAAATACAGATGCTGGAAAAACTGAAGCACATTTAAAAGGCATGTGGCTCATTGGCGAGAGATCACGACATAGTCTCATCACAGCGAGTATTTATTTTGTTACTGTTTCTTATATCTATCACTTATCTCTCCAATAAACATGCTGGAAATGTCAATGAATTTTGTAACAGGTAGAGAGAATGAAAGCTTAACATAATAGCTTACAACGAGATAGTCTGACTTCGTCTTCCGGCTTATTAGACACAACACAAGCGGCAACTGCATCTGTGCACTATTCCTTTCGATGAAGGCATGGATGGACATGAGCTGACCCTGTTGTCTGAAAGGCTCACCAAGGACCTGGAAGTTATAACCACACTTATTAAACAAATAGGCCTAAAGGCTATTACTGCGTGCTATTATAAATTTTAAACCAACAAAATCTGGAGTTCAGCAATAACTGGTACTCGTACAGCAAATACTAATGAATACAACGATTTGCCTTAAATGTTCCATCTATGTACCACCGTTTCGCTTCTCGCAAAAGTCCTAACTGATATCCATTTGCCAGCAGGAAGTGTCACTCCCCATCCACTGTGATGTCTACTACCAAGAAGTCAAAAGCGTTGATGAAGTCTTCATTCAGTTGTAATAATCAGAACAAATAGATCATTGTTATCAATATCATTCATATAATCAAATACTCATAACTACGTCCTCTCAAAATGCACAATACGGATCAAAGTATGGCTTTGTTAGATGCATTTTAGTGCCCATATCACAGTGATTACCACAAGTATACAAATACAAAAAGTGACGAAATTTAAGCTAGCAAAGTTTAATTACAAACTAAATATAAGACATTATTTTTTTTTTAAAGTTTGATAGCAGACAGTAACATTAATGAGCAAACATTATGAAATAACAAAAATAAATCAATTTAAATTTTATAGTAAATTTATATCTAACTGTAGATTTGTCTGAATTCTATACAAACCACAAACTTCAAAGTCCAACGTTCTGGGCTCTTCTGGATGTAGCTTTGTTCTGGTTCTATTAGCAACTCTTTTTAAAAGCGCCTTCTTTGGGAGAGAGACTGTATCTGGTCCCGAACTCTCCAGAATAGCGTCTTCTGCAATTTTCAAGGCTGGTGGGAAAGGTTGCTCTCTAGCAGCACGTCTTACCTTTGAGAAAAAGGAAATCATATTACGTCAAAGGAGGCAATCACAAGCGTATAATTCAACACTAAACATTTATGGAAATTTCTTGCCTTTACCCCGAAAGCCACTAACATTATAAAGAGCACTTAGAAATTCATTCCGAGATTATTGTCAAGAATTTTCATTACATGTAATTTTGATTCTTATAATTCAAATGTGCGTTGATTTTGTACAAATTGTACAATTAGCTGCCAATGTGACATGCTATGCTGACAAAGAATTACCTTGGCATACACCTGTGCCTTTAGCTGACGGTCAGGGACAGCGGGGTGTGTGTGCTGAGCATAGCTTTGAACAAACAAATTCCCTTGCTAGCGTATAGTCACTGGACACTTCAAGTTGACACTTCTATAAGTACAGCGCCACAAAGCAGAGGTTACGTTATCTCGCTGCAAAGAGAAAAATGCATGCATGTATGTCCTTGAATAGTCTTGTCCAATGAGGAAATGAAAAGAATTAAAGATTTGATATCACACACACACACACACACACACACACACACACACACACACACACACACACACACACATTCTTTTAAAACCTACAAAACGGGGAAGAATGATTTTTTACCATCAAAACGGGGACATTTTTATTTTAACAAAGTATGGTCGATACAGATCTATTTTTCTATGCATTTGGTATATAGATGTCATTTCTGATAGATCTGTGGTTGATTTCCAAGAAACACCGTATCACAATCGTTACCATCAGAACGTGGACACACAAATATACGTAGTGTTAGAAATTATACAGTCAAATAGGGGACATTCAATAAGTATGTATTTTGATTCTAAATAAGGATTAATTCAATCTAAATACTGCAGTAATCTCATCTCATGCACAGTTCCCATCCATGTTAACAAACCAAATTGCAATTATCATGTGGAATTTTTATATTATGTTTGTTGTATATATAAGTAAAAATGTACGTCCAGGAGAATGAAGAAACTGAATTGTCAGAATTGTGTGAAAATACAGAGAATGTGTCCATTTTTCTAAAATGAAATAATCCAAGATCTGCATGCCAATCTTCAGTTAAAATAATTTTATTGGCAAGGATACGGTTTAGAATTTAAACTGTCCCACAAAATAACACATTTTTAACTTTGATGTACAAACATTTGCCAGTGCAATTCCCTTCATTAATAAGCCAATGCAAGGTAAGATCTCTTCGATATGAAACACACCAAAAATTTATTTTTTTATGATCGTATGGTTTAGTTTTAGTGAGCTCAGGTTAGAGTCGCATAAATGTCCCTGGAGCCAAATAGTCCCCATTAAAATCTAATTGTGTGGATTGATTGTGTGACTCCATGTGCAGTATTTAAGTACCGGGTCTACGTCACGGGAATGTAATAAGGAGAAACCATGCAGTTGTGAGGTAGACAGGCAATTGTGAAGTTTTTATGTAAATGTGTAGTTGTGATATTGGTGGTCATGCATTAATTAGAGGAATATTATTATAGTTTATTTCATTTGGTCGCTAAAGAGACCCCTTGCATGTAACAGTTTTAATGTTCTGCCTTTCGCTTAGTGGAGAAGCCAGTTGTGAAGTTAAAGCTGAGTATTTGTGGTCATTGATTGATTAGAGAAAATATAAAAAGTTAATTAATCAACGAGGAATGAATGAGAATTATTTGATAGTTTACCTCTGAGTCAAATAAAATGTATCTGATTGTTTTGTTTCACATTATTTATACTTCAGCCAGCATGCACATTTAAGATACATCGAGAAACACTCAGTATAGGTATGATCTGGAAAAATACCGACAAAACGGGGAAATACTCAGATAC
The DNA here is from genome assembly GCA_016617855.1 of Megalonaias nervosa. Taxonomy (NCBI): domain Eukaryota; kingdom Metazoa; phylum Mollusca; class Bivalvia; order Unionida; family Unionidae; genus Megalonaias; species Megalonaias nervosa. The sequence goes on from JAECUM010042716.1 coordinate 17,243, forward strand.
GCTTATTTTAAGGTTTGTCTCATTAAGTAAGGTCTTGGCATTAAGCCGATGTGTATCCCCGGTCTGTTGGTGTGTATTCACACTGATGACCTCGTTTCGCGCCTTTTACAATCACACACACACACACACACACACACACACACACACACACACACACACACACTTTTTCCACAAGAAATACACAACATTATTATTTATAATTTTGCATTTCTCACACACCTTTACCCCATATGAATAACCAAGACTAGACACCAATAGCCGGGTATTTTTCTGTGAAGATCCGTCCAGGATTGTATACGTTATCCCACGGTACTCGATCATCGTCTGAGTCAAAACATTGTCCATTGACCTGAAAGAAACAATTTTATTCAAGCAATCGTACTAGCACCATATGGATCCGCTTCAATTTCAGTTGACTCGGCCACAGGAACATCATTCGATAACTCGCCAATACTAGGGATCTATGAAATAAACAATAAAAACCATTCTATTTTCTATTTTCCTTTGCACTAGATAATGAAATTTTTTTATTTTCGTCATATGTATAACGGCAACTTGTTGTTTAAAGCATCGTCTTACTAATTCATCCAGCTCACCGCCGGAGGTTCGATTCCAATGTCAGACAGGTTGAAACTTTGCATGTGAGAAAGCTTGCTACTCGCTTAAGGTAGAAATTAATCAACTATTTATTCACTTGTTTATATAATACATGCTTTAAAAAATCCAATTATGAAACTGTAAGTGTGACGCAAAGTTCAAACATTTTGATTTAATACTACATATAGGGCCAAATTTTGATTTAAATTTACTGCAATATTGTATCGACAACTGTTACAGAAATGTATGGCTCAATTGAACATTTGTAAGAAAATTACATGAAAGCAATCGAGCTTCTCTCCATTCTTGGTCCAAAAACTATAAACTTATTCTTCTTCTTCTTCTTCTTCGTCTTCTTCTTCTTCTTCATCAACATCATCATCTTCTTCTTCTTCTTCTTCTTATTATTATTATTATTATTATTATTATTATTATTATTATTAAATCTTTTAAACGATCCCTTTTAACCCGGGCCTTTTCCGTCCAGGTATTTTCTGACCCGTTACTGGACTTTCTGGACCGGGCCTTTTTAACCCGGGCCTTTTCTATACCGGTCCTTTCTGACCCGTAAATTTGATCCCAAACAATCTGTATTGTACAAGTGTTTGCAATTAAAATTGGCTTCGCTAACTGTAATGTTATTTTCTAATTAAGTACGTAAGAATTGAGGTTGGTTAATTACGAATATGATCAACATTAAATCAAATTAACATGACGATAAAGAACAACTGTCAGAATTACGAAGCATAAATGTTAGATTAAATAAAAATTCATGACTTTCCAAATTCGAATGAACCTGTCTATACAAGAGATTTCATTTTTGTGCATTTATATAGTAAGTAATTGAATGATTTTTCACTATCTACATGCATTTCTTTTCGTTTAGTACAGCAAATATCAGCGTTCTTTCCTAAAACTTCAATCTTTTTTTAATGTTATTTGATTATTAGTAAGCCCCGTATTAAAACTGGTCTATGTTATTCAATGGAGATATTACTGTATCAGTCCCTCTTCTGAAGTTATTCAATTTGGCTGCTTGATATATATTGATTGGACTGTCTTAAGTCTTCCCGAGGAAACATGATGTTAAACCATTTGTCACTCGTGTAAAAATTCTAGCACAACAAAAGGAAGATTAAGTAGTATTTGATAAATGTTGGCTTTCAATCTTATTGGTGTTGCCAAGTAAAGTCCTCGCTTTGTTACAAGGTTGAAGGACAGCAATCAATCTACAGCCAATCCTTTGTTCCTGCGTCCGCTTCATTAGTCTCCGGCAGACTGCTGTAGTCCGACTGCTGTGCCAAGTGATGATGATTTTCAAAGTAGATAATGATAGTTATTCTAAACGGACAACCCCCTTTCTGGTTAAAATAAACGACTCATCAATATTCCAATCGTACCAAAGAAATCAGTCCTTTTTTTACGCCGGTTTGTATTTTTTTCTTCCAATGAGCAACGTGGTTTCCTGTATTACAGGCATAACTGTACAATTGGTTCCATCTGACCACTAACTTATTTCATCGTGATACCGGATCGTAAAGGCTCCAACTCGAGATGAGATTTAAAACTACCTTAAAAAATAATGAAAAAAAACCCCCCAAGGATATCACATATCGCAAATTTCTTTGAATTGTCAGGAAAACTGATTTGCTAACTGACATTAGGATGAAAATTAACCCATTAAGATACTTCTAAAATTAATTATTAATTATTATAGTTTGACATACGTCGCTAATTCAGTTTTACAGTGTCGTTTACGTCCCCTATAGTCTCGTATCGCGTTTATTGCCTTGTTCAATATGACATGCTTCTGCTTTAATGTGGGCAGTAATACATTAAACGTGCAACAACAAACATGTTGGTGTGAGATAGTACACACAGCAGTGTGACGTCATCACATAATCGCGCAAAGGATACGTTATTCAGTGATGTCAAGTAATGTGGGTTGTCTTTACATTATAAAAGGTTACAACCGCAAAATTAGAAATGCCCAGGCCCAATTTTTTATGCAAAATGTGTTTCTAGTACTGAGATATGAGATTATGTTTAGAATTTATACATCCTATTTTAAATGTAAATCAGTCCTGTCAAAATATCAAGCAAACAGATTAAATCTGCAGACATTCGGATAAGTCTATTTTTTTTTTTTTTTTTTAATAAATGTGGACCATGAAATACTTAGTCAAATATGAAAAAAGAAACAAAAGAAGAACAGTCTGACATTGCATTATGTATTTTTAGCATATATTTTGAATTATGTGTTAGAGAAGGGGGAACAAATATTTGGAGAGAGAGAGAGAGAG
>JAECUM010042717.1:0-36473 GCA_016617855.1 Megalonaias nervosa
TATATATATATATATATATATATATATTTTCGAGGCACTGGAGTGGCCCTTAAAAGGGCCTTTGGTTTTTGTTAACACCATTCAGTTAACATAGAGAGTATCCCACGGATCTTCTTCTCTTCCTCAAACTTCGTCTGACTTCTGGACCGTAGATTAAGCTCTCTTCATTTGGCCTTGCCTCTCCACATAGATACTTCGTTTCCAAACGGCCGTATTGGTGATCTTGGTGATAGCCTATGATGATTTGACATACATGGGATAGTCCGGGTTAAACAGCATCGATGAGAGAAGGGCAGACGATTCTACGTTAGTCCACATCTTGTGAAGAGACCAGGTGAATGGAATGAGGTGAACTGCGGTTCTTTATAGTGGAAGAGCGGATCGAAACGGATTGAGTTCTTTCACCAATCCTAACACACGTTACAAAATTCAGTCACAGTGTGGAGTCTGTCTTCCAATCCGAAGAGAGCTGCCTGTGACGTCATATTCCCTACATATGTGCGCTAGCGTCTGTGCACAGTAAATCAATGCGACAGAGTTAGAACATGATGGAAACTAAGAAGACAATGAACTGGGTTGCACTGGCCGTGGAGACGAGGAGTGAAATCATATCAGCGGCTACTAAAACAACCACAATCCTACTTCTAGAAGAGAACGATTTTAATTGGGATTTAGCAGATTTTCTCTCTTCAAAAAAATTTGTTCCGGTACCAGCACCTTCGCCGCCTTCTCCTTCCTTACCGTACGTCGAGGATTTTAAACAGAGGCAGAAAGAAGAATTGGAAAAATTTTTGCAACAGCAGAAAGAAGCAGAACAAGTCTTTCTCATTCAACAACTACAGCGAGAAGAAGAAGAGGTAAGAAGAAAACGACAGGAAGAAGAAGAAACAGAAGAAACAAGGTCTAGGAGAGAAGGAGGACAGCGAAAGTCTAACGGTGACGGTACTCTTAGACATTTTGACATAGTTAAGGAGTCTGAAAGAACTGTATCAGACTTCTTTAATACAACCCAAGAGAAAAAGACCTTCCCGAGCCAAACACTAGAATCCCGTCCACACTCCCACTACCCCTGAGATACCAACACTAGTGATTTCTACCAAATCATCGACAGTAGCAGGTCCAGAAGTAGGTCTTGGCCTTGGCGAAAGGATAAGGCAGTTAAAGCTCATTACTTACCGTTCCTGAGTTTGTTTTATAAAGAAAACAACAACAAAAAAATCCCAAACACCCAACGGTCCTTTTCAGGGCCATCCACGAAAGAGACTGCTCAATGTTTGCCAAAATCAAATAAAACTCAAATCCCTTTTTTCTGCCATGATGGACGTGTGTGAGTGCTTGAGTGTAGGTCCTTATTATGATTTTAAAAATCAAAACCAAGAGACACTTACATTTTTCTTTCTGTTATATTCTCTTTACAAATTTACAATCCAATTATCACAACATAACACTTTAAAAAGTTCATAGACCTCTTCTTTGTCTTTTCACTCTCTCATTTTTTGAATACCTTTACACTCACAGGTTTTTGCTATTCCTCCTCTCTTTATTCTCTTCTCCTTTCTTCTCTTTCTGAACGTGTCTGGGTTCTTCCTTTTCGGAGGGTACCTCTTCTTCCTGTTCTGAACCCATCTCTTCCCCCTGCTCCTGTTGTTTCTTAGGGCAGTCTGAAGACCAATGTCCTTTCTCTTTACAGTGATAACAGGTATCTTGACCTTTGTCTCCTTTTACGCTTGTCTTACTTTGACGCTGTGGACATTCTGAAGACCAATACCCTTTCTTCTGACAGATATAGCAAGAATCTTGACCTTTATCTCGAAATGAGGGGGAGTAGTCCGTCGGCTTCTCTGAAGAAAACCTTCGTATGACACTTCGCAAAGTCCTGATCAGAAGTTCGATCTGTGTTGGCTCTTCCATCTTTCTGGTAAGATTGAAAGTGAAATGAATCCTTTGATCGGAAGACACTAGCCCTTTATATTGGGAAGACACTGGCCTTACATTTGTATATAGGGGACCATGATGTTTAAAATGTAGTCATTTGACATTTTGCAATCGAGATGAAACGGTTCCACCATTTCGTGGAGAATGGAAAAGAAGAAAGTAAGAGGCAGAAACGTGACCTATCGCCTCGCACAGTAGCTGAAGTCTTGGCTCAAATCCATGCCAGCGATTTTGAAGATGACATGAGTGAGCCAGAATCCAGAGCCAGAGAATCTATGCCAAACCAAAGTCCACCACCAGTAACCCCTGAAAACTACTACCACATTCGTGAGACGGATAAACGCTCCTCTAGAAAATTTAGAACTACGGCTTACACGTACACGGTGAAGTTTAAAGATTTCAAGTCAGACGTACCGCTAGAGAAAGCAGAGGGGTCCATCACCGATTTGTGGGATTCTTTGTTAACCACACTGAAACGGCAATGTCGAGCCAACGAAAACGATCGCTTGACACATTCCATTTATCGTGGCAGTCTGAAGTCCCCCGTTTGGATCGAGTTTAGCAGGCCACCAGAATTGACACCTTCCAAAATTATCGACAAAATTCAACACGTGCAGCAATCCAACGACAAGTTTCACATCATCGATGGAAAAGAGACGCTGTACATGGCTCATGTTTCTTTTCCCAAAGAGACCGAAAGCAAAAAGGTGTTATTGGTGGACGACCTTCGTAGTACCAAAATGAATATCGTCCGAATTAATAACCCTCAATACAAGATGTGTTTAGCCCGTGCCATCGTGGTGGGACGAACGTATGCTGACAAGAACGACGCGGCAGAATGGAAAAGAGCCTGGGACAACGTTCGAAACTCGAACCAAATCAAACAACGAAGAGAAGCAGAACTCCTGTTACAGCAAGCGGAGCTATCTAAAGACACACCCTGTGGCATACGTGAAATGCAAAAATTGCAAGACGTCTTGGCTCCACGCTACACCTTGAAAGTACACCCCCAAGAAGTGCCTGGACCTCTGTTGTTTCGAGGCAAAAGTTTCAAAGACGGAAAATACATTCATGTCTATCATCACGATGAACATTTCGATGCCATTACCAGTATCACCGGATTCCTGGGATACGGTTATTACCGTGAGAAATGTGACTCTGGGTATAACAATCGATAGCAACACAAGCATCGTCGATCGAAATGTCCAGGATGTTTGGCCTCTGAACCCTGTCTTGACGAAGGACAAGAACGAGTGCATTGCTCAGCTTGTCAGCGCACTTTTGTCACCCCTACCTCTTACCAACAACATCTGAAGACGCAAGGTTCACAGCAGAAAAGTGCTTGTCAACTCCTGAAATGTTGTTCTGCTTGTGGACAAGACATACGTACCAATAGCGCCAAGGCACACATTTGTCCAGGAAAGAAACAATGTCACATTTGTCACCAAATCGTAGACTTGGAACAAGAATGCTACATTCAAAAATACCAACGCAACAGGTGGAAGAGGATGATGACCAGAAGAAGAACATATCTTTTGTCATTGCCCTCACTGTAGCAAGATTCCTGGAGGACGTGAAAACAATTTTCGGGGACCTAACACGATTTTGCCCAATGGATCTTAGACCCTATTTACGAAACGTTGAGCCAAGAGGACATCGAACGTTACGGAGATTACCATCGCTATGCCACGGTGATGGCTCACAGTTTCTCGGGATGCGATGGACAATTTCTGCTCAAATACTATACGGAACGGAGCACCGAACGTCCTAAAGTGACCTTGAACAGAGCCAAACTAATTTCCATGCAAGTGGGGCAAGTGCATTTTAAAGATGCTATGAGTTACTTGGCCATACCTTTGTGTCGAATGCCGAAAACATTTGGAATGACAGGAATGGTCAAATGTTATTTCCGCACTTTTTGAATACCGAAGCCAATCAACACGCCGTTCTACCCCATTTGCCTGATGCTCACTACTATGACCCCGACAACATGCGTACTGAACAACGAGAAGCTTTCTACGCTTGGTACCAATCTCACGCCTCGGACCCCTTTGACTTTCAGGAAAAAATGTTAAAGTATTGTCGTTCCGACGTGGACATTTTACGGCGATGCTGTGGAAGATTTCTAGAATTGTTCATGGAGCACGGAGGGATCGACCCCTTGAAAGAAGCCTGCACCATCGCGAAAGCGTGTTCCTTAGTGTACCGCAAACGATTCATGTCCAAGAAGACCCTGGCTGTCATACGCCCTCAAATGACCAACATTGTCAAACGTCAACACTCGGTCAAAGCTCTACGCTGGCTACATTACTTGTGTGACAAGGAAAACACATGGATCCAACATGCCCAAAACGGAGGAAGTGAAAAGACCATCGGAACGTGTTCGGTGGATGGTTGGGACTTAGAAAACTCTAAATCGTGCACGAGTTTAACGGTTGCTTATTTCACGGATGTCCGATCTGCTACCCATAGCGGTACGTCCAAAATCAGATTTTACAACGTACCATGGAAGACTTGTACCTGGCCACTTGTAAATTTCAGTTTGCAACAAGGAGACAAACAATTGTTGACCATTTTACTGAGCAGTTGCATCGGTTACCTTCTCCCCAATCCCTCCCTGAAATACTCTAACGGTAACAACGGGAGTCTTGCGACGAACGTCAGTCATCTTCCCAAAAGTCACAATAACAACAACAATCCTCTTTTAGACACTCCTCTGACCTCGAGTGACCCCACGGACAGCAGATCTCTGGAATTATGAATAACCAATTATTCTTAACTTTACATAGTGACAGTTCCATAGATATGTTTCCCCACAATACTTTGTGCTGTTTCACGGCCAAAGTACCTCAGGCCATCCAATTGGATCACGATGCCCATTGGGAAGTGGCTTTGGTCGCAATGATTCACCCTCCAGAAATCAAAAACATCACTGAAAATCAAAACACTTTTGATGTCGATGTTCTGAACGACCAAATGCAACAATACTTGAATGAAAACGAAACTGTAGATGGCTCCGTGAAACAACCAGTGTCCCCAGATATTCCACTGTAAATCTATATGTTGAAAATTTCTGCAGGCTATCATTTTAGCGGTCAACATCTGGTGGACACGATTGCTTCCAAATTCAATGCGCTGTTTGGCAAAGCCTTGGACAAAACAAAACGAAGTGTCACCATCGAGTACCTTACAGTGGCTGGTCGAATGCTGATGAAATTTTTGGATGCCAAAACGTTGTCCATTACATTTTGTCCTGAACTGTTTGGGTGGAGATCTCAAGATGATCAAGGGTCCACTCACACCACCCATTGCCAGCAGCTTGATGTTTGCGAAGTTTTTTCGTTACCCTGTAGAACTGAACCAAGGATTAAATTTGATCTTTGTATACTCTGATGTGGCGGAGTTCAACGTGGTGGGACACACTTCCGCACCGTTACTGCGAGTCATTCCTTTCAAAGCGGATTCTGCCACGACCAATGACGAATATGGCGGAAACACCTATCACGTTCACCGCTAATTTATAGATCCTCACTATTTACCCGTCAGTAAGTCGTATTTCGAAAGTGTGTACATTGCTACACCTATCACGTTCACCGCTAATTTTACATCCTCACAATTTGCCCGTCAGTAAGTCGTATTTCGACAGTGTCTACATTGCTATAAAAGGAGATCTGGGACAAAATATTCCATTCTCCAAAGGGAAAGTTACGGTAAAACTCCATTTTCGAAAACGATTCTCTAACGACTTGTAAGTCGTGTATCCTGTGTACCGAGGAGTCGCTCGAGAGCGAGGACATTGTTTACGTGATATGTTGACATCGGCGTTTTGTTCTGTAGTCCCCGTTTTTAAACCGATGCTGACACGAGGACTGCATGCCTTGAAAGCTGCGGCTTGGACGCAAGGCAAAGAATTTCTTCAAAATGTCATCATTGACAAACAAAACACCAAGGAAGCCTTCCTGAGAGCAGGCAAATATATCTTGCTTCAAACTAGAAAAGACGTGTGGAAGTGTTACCTAAAGTGGGAAAGGACATCAGTCACACTTTGAGCAGAACGACCACTAAGTATCCGAAACGACAAGTGGAAGTGAAAATTTTCACCATTGCCACTGGACTCCGATCCAAGATCGAAGCTCTGTTCCAAACGTTTAATCATAGGCATCGTTAGAAACGAAGCCCTCAACGGAGCCGTCACTGCCAATCCATTCTAGGTTAAGCACTGCAGAGTGTCCAAGACTGAAGTCAGTCACGATGTTAAAACCTTGTGTATCAGATCCTTCGAACCTAAGTTTGCCGAGACGAATTACTTGAGATCGTCTTGTCCCTGTACGAAGCCATGGGACAGTTAGGGACCAACAGCAGCCACGGAATTTCGTCCGACGATTATGCAGGAGGCTACGCTTTGTGGGGCTTTGAATTCACTCGAGACCAAGGCAGCGACGAAGGACATTTCCACCCTATAAAATCCGGTCAACTGCGTGTGGAACTTCAGTTTGCAGAAGCTCTCGCCGAGACGGTGAACGTCACCTTGTATGTCGAATTCGACAACGCTCTATGAATCAACAGTTTCAGAGAAGTCATTCTAGACTTTTAGAAGCTATGGAAGACACTTATCCCTTTTTGAATGGCGAATGGGAGGATATCGTGGAAGCAGAACCACCCACCAGAAAAGACCAAGACGAAGAGGCGATGGTAATGTCCAGATGACCAGAAGAAGAACAACATTCAGTCTCCTGTTTTGCCAAACACCTGGCAGAAACCATTACAGGGCTGACTAAGAAAGATTGCTATGGATGTCAAAACGACCATCCCAGTAAAATTCAGCACGAGAAATGTCTGATGAGGAGTCAAAAAGAAAAATTGGATGAGTATCTGGATGACGCTTGGGGTCTCATTTCGGAAGAAGCAGTGTTGCATCAGTGGTATAAAGACTTGCGTGATCATTCCTCCCCTCCATTGACTGCTCTAGAGATCCATCGCATCGAAGCTCTCTTGGCCCAGAGTACGGAGACGAAGCAAGGTGACATTTACTTGACAGAGATTTTCAAACAAAAAGTCAGGATTGATTGGTTTGCTGATTCAATAAGAATGTTATAAAAAATGAGTGTTGGTGGTTTGTTTTAAAAAATGTTATCACTATCTATGCTCTTTGACTTCTCTCTATCCCTCACCATTAGATGATCTATAGGGTTAATGCCAAAATACTGTAGGGATGTTTTCTATCGCGTCCGCGCTTGAGACATATAAATCGCCGAGGTCTCCAGTCTGACCATCCATTGTTAATGCGTCAACCTGTGAAGATGTCTTCAAGACTAGCAAAGCTGAACGAAGCCCATGTCCGTTTGCATCGTGTCAGGCAAAACCTGATACCAAAGCCTCAAGAGACTGAAAATGTCAGGATGTTGAAAGTGGCACAAGACCTGATAGAAGAGGTCTTTAAAGACGAAATATAAAATGAGCAAGAAGAATGGACCAAGAAGTAGACTTCAGAAACAGCACAGAGAGAGAGAGAGAGAGAGAGAGAGAGAGAGAGAGAGAGAGAGAGAGAGAGAGAGAGAGCAGCAACATCAGTATCAACAACAACAACAACAACAACAACAGCAGGAGCCAGAAAGAGGCTTTGTGGACTGTCATGTAGACACTAAGAAGTTCTCATTCTCCTTCCAAAGAAGCAGGCCCTATCTTGTAGGAAAGCCTGCAGTCAGACGGGGACGCAATCTTAGAGAAAATGTAACTACCAACACCAAGCGAGAAAGATGAATACTTTCAAACAGCAAGTATCAAGCGAGAGCAAACCCGAGTGCGATGCTGTGACTTGCGATTGCAAGATATGGACAAACGTAGAATGATCTACTCTCGTATCGTCGATGCTGTTCCGTACGGACTTACCCATGTATGTCAAATCATCATGGACAATTACCTAGATCACTGATACAACTGTCTGGAAACGAAGGATCTATGTGGAGAGACAAGGGTGCCTGAAGCGAGTCATCATCTACGATCCAGAAGTCAGACGAAGTTTGAGGAAGAGAATACGATCCGTGGAATGCCTGCTATGTTAACGGAATGGTGATAACAAAAAAGAACCCAAAGGTCCTCTTCAGGGCAACTCCACTGTCTCGAGAAGATTTGCTCTCTTTGCCATATTTATGTCTTTGTTTGTTTGCCTATGTCTAAGTCTCTGTACCTGTTTCTATGTCTATGTCTCTATTGTATTTGTCCTTACTTAGAGTAGTGCGTATTCAGGTCAGCCTCTTGCAACATTGTTGGGAGTGTTCTGCCCAATTGAGGTCAGCCACTTGCAACATTACATCCAGTACTGTGACGTCACCCATCTCCAATTCCCATTGACCCTAAACAGGCCCAATTCATTGTCGCTATACATTCCCTATGTTAAATTCCCCACGCTAAATTCCCATAGACCCCATAGGGCCGCGACACCTTTTTGACTGTATTTTCCATAGACCCTATATCACCCCCCCCCCTTCACTACTTGCGTCAGCATATTGTTGTAGGTAGGTTAGTCCCCATTCGTCAAATTGGTCGGCCACATAATTAATCACGTCAGTTTGATAAGGTGTGACTGTTTCCGTCTTAGTTCTTGTTTTGGGTTTTGCATCTTGCAGCCCATTGTTCCGTAGTTCTTCACCAGAGTTTCAACCAGGTCCACATAGTTTTAGGCCTTGTGATTGCCCAGGAAGCTCCGAACCACTGCGACAAAGCTGTTCCAAATCACTTTCTCCTTACTAATGAGCTTCTTGGGGAATTCATTGCGCTGCAGGATCTTCTTTAGCTGTGGTCCGATGAAGACACCGGCTTTGACCTTTGCCTCAGACAGCCTAGGGAAGAAGTCTTGAAGGTACTTGAAGGCTGCCGACTCCTTATCTAGAGCTCTGACAAACTGTTTCATAAGGTCCAATTTGATGTGCAGTGGTGGCATCAGCACCTTCCGGGGGTCCACCAGTGGCTCCCACTTGACGTTGTTCCTTCCCACAGAGAACTCGGTCCGCCTATGGTAGTGCGCCTTGGTGTCATTGCTATCCCAAAGGCAAATATAGCAGGGAAACTTTATAAAACCGCCTTGGAGACCCATTAGGAATGCCACCATTTTGAAGTCTCCGATGACCTCCCAGCCGTATTCATCCTAATTCAAGGCGTCCAGCAAGATCTTGATGCTGTTGTAATCCTCTTTGAGGTGAACCGAGTGAGCCAGGGTAAGAGTCGGGTACTTGTTCCCGTTATGGAGCAGCGCGGCTTTGAGGCTCCTGGATGAGCTGTCGATGAAGAGGCGCCACTCATTTTGGTTACAGGCGATTCCGAATGCCTCGAACAGACTGACGGGTGCAGAAGCTTGAAAAAGCTTGGATCTGCGACTTGCACACTTTCATCCAACAAGTTCCACTGCTTGAGCCTAGACGTCAAAAGCTCGGCATTGGACTTGGTGAAACCAAGATCTCTGATCAAGTCGTTGAGGTCTTTTTGGTTGGGGTAGTATGGGTTTCTCTCCTCGGCTCCACTTCTGAAATTGTCATCTAGCTCTACAACGTCTTCCTCGCTCTCTGACTTGCTGCTCTCTTCTAATGAAGTCTGCTCTCTCTCCGGAGGAGTGGGTACGGGGAGCTCAGGGTAGTGTGGTACCGGGGCGATGGATGAAGTAAGGTCCGGATAAGTGATAGCAGGTGCATTCTTGCCAGTCCGACGTATGGAAGGGTCCACCATGCAGAAGTGGCAGTTTTGCTTGAGTGGTCAGCGGGTTCCCGCCAAATTCTTGGGATAGCGAACTTCATGGTTCTTTTTTCCCTCTACCATCCTACAAAAATACATTTATTTCACACATTTGTAAGAGATTCAAGCAACATTTTTCATATATTTTTTCAATAACATTGAAAATTGTAAAACATTTTAAAATTAAAAACTTTTACAATTTTACAAATTTTAACAAATTTTATAACATAAAATTCCGAGCAACAATTGTCCATCTTACCTTCCAGAGTTATTTTGCATTGCTCGCAGGTGAAATGAGGTCCCCAGGGTTTGTCTTGATCCTCGACAGGCATGCCGAAATATGCCTTGTAGGCCTCACACATTTTAGAAGATGCTTCCACTGAGTACTTTTTGGTTCTTGTCTTAATAAATTGGCCGCAGATGTAGCAAAATGGGTCTGCCGGATCCTTGCAGCCTCTTGATACCATCTCAGAAAAATGCAGATATGTATCTACTTAGGTAGCTGAAACTAAACTGAACTGGTGGGCTTAAGGCCCCTGTATTTACACTACTATTTATATTACTGGAAAGTTCTAGAAAGTTCTAGAACTTACCCAAGTTTACTCAGCACTGAATGTACCTGGAATGTTCTGGAAAATAGGTAAATTTCAAAATATCACTGTCCTGGTATACTTTTGAGGCACAAGCAATTAGGAAATAACACTTACTACCCTGGAATAAAAACAAAGAAAAAAAAATTGTTACACGGTGTTATCAATACTTTTCATTACTAACAACTTCTGTCTTCTGTCATCTATCCCATCGTTCAGCACTAAGTGAAGTGGAGTATATGTACTATATATTCATTACATTAACTTGGTCCATAAATATTAGAAATTATATGGTGGCTACATCCCAGCCATCAGTCCCAGTTGCACAAAGTGGCAATGATTAAGAAATAAAAAGTCCAAAAAATTTATTTAAGAATCCCAAAACTAGAATTATAAGGTGGTCAAAATTCCAATGGCCATCAGGCACCGCCGCACAATGCGGAACCCAAATTATTCATAGAAATTAAGGCGCCAAATCAACTATATACTAACACCCAAGTCATTAGGCCCACCCACCCCACCCCCGCAGAAGGCGGAAAATAACTTTATCTATTTATATAGAACCCCAAACTATCAAACGTTATTAAAATAAAATAGAACTTAATGCCCACTTAAAAAAAAAAAAAAAAAAAAAAGTTTTCTTCTTTCTTTTCCCCACATTCAACAGCACAGTCTTTCAAAATTCTGCAAGACGCAATTTTTTTTTTGAAACTGGGATCTAAATTAGCTCTGGATGTTGCAAACGGCTCCCTTACAAACTATATCCCTACCATCCAACCCTCATCCGGACATTCAATCATACTGTGCTATGCACGCATTAAACCTACTACCCCGATAAGCGTGTCATCACGGTATCGGGGTGGCGCAATAAGTAGGGTACAATCCCCCAATAAGCGAAGCAGTGGATGCAGACTTTCTAACGATGAGCATGGGTTCTTCTAATTCCACTTATAGTTTGTCCCGTGGGATTTCAATGTCCCGAAATCGAACACAATTAAGTAGCACACTCTGTGTGCATTAAAGCGTTGGAGGGTGAGGCTCTTCTTCCGTCCCCCTCGAAAAATTAATTAGTTCACTATTGCGGAATTTAAATCGTCGCGCATGCACTATGTACGCAAGCGACGCTAATACAATCTTATTATCATCGTCATCATTCGCGCCATACAACCTTGAATAATCAAATATGGCGTCGAACCACATGGACGAGATGATGAAATTGCAAGAGGTGGTGGACGATCTGGAAATGGTGGAAGAGATGTTGGTTAGACTGGAAGATGGTTGTTATAGCCCCCACCGAGTAAAGATTGAGATCAATAATTTCAAAAAGGCCAAGTGTTATTTATATGTAATTAAATTGTTTGTTTCTTAATTTTAATTTTTTTATTTTTATTTTATTCCATTACATGTTATTGTAATGATAATTTTGTCTACTGGATTTGATATATTTTTTAGAAATTCAATTCAGTTCTGTTTGACCTGATAAACAGCCAGTAGTTTGAAACACTGTATCTATTTGATGACCTTGATTCAGAACCAGTGTCAGGTTTTTAGCAAACAACTTTTTTCTATTTCATTCCCAGAGTAAGAACCATTGATTTCAGCTAAAGCCATACCTAGCGTACGTGATAATTGGCTTGTAATATTTCAACGTCGATCTGGGAAAATGATCACGTGACCTTCATACGTGAATCTGTTTTGCGTTTTAGATAGTCTTATAACTTATTGTCATAAGAATAAGGAGCCAGTTCTTTGGAGCTCAAAGGAGTTTTGTTGTGACCAGTTTTAGTTGAATTTTTTATTTTATGGAATGAGTGATTCATTTCCCTGGAGAAATATACAAGTGCTCCTTACAAAATTCTTGGACAAAGACATTTTTTGAAAATTATTCGGAATTCCAAACTGGAATATTATTCTTTGTGATTCAACAAGGAGCTGTTGACACGGCAACACTTTGATTATTATTGAAGACGTCATCGCCTTCCATTTTGAATTTCATCGGGATTCCAACTGTAATTCACTTAGGACTTTTTATTGATAGGACTTATATTTTTTAATTCTTGGATTAATTTTGGATTTGATTCGTAAACCGTAAGTCCTTTTTCTCATTTTTACCTTGTTATTCTAGGGAAATAAATTATTTTGTTAAATTTTACAAAGCTTGTTGTCTTCACTCTTTTCTTGTTACTTTTGTACGAGCCTAGACACGTAACACCAAGGATCGATAAAGAGACATGATCAAGGAGGAAAAAGAGGAAAAGGAGGACAAAGAGGAAAAAGAACAGATAAGAACTTATTACGAAAAATTGATGAAAGAAGAAGAAAACGAAAAGAGGAAACAAGAGGAGTAAATGGAGGAGGGGGAGAAGGAGGATAAAACGAAGAAGACGACGAAAAATGTGATGGAGAAGATGAGAAGTTGGTGGAGGAGAAGAAAAGAGGAGAGAAAATAGAAGAAAGTTAAAAGATCCTTTTAAGGGCCACTCTATTGCCTCGAAAAGATATCTATTCTCTCTTTGCTATATTGATGTATTTGTTTGTCTGTATATGTCTCTGTCTATGTCTCTAACCCTGTCTCTACCCAAGTCAGTATGGCTATGTCTCTATGCCTATGTCTCTATTTGTCCCTAGAGTAACGCGTATTCAGGTCAGCCCCATGCCACACTGTTCCGCCCGATTGAGGTCAGCCCCTTGCAACATTGTTGCCATTGTTTCTCAAGTGTCCAGTACCGTGACGTCACCCCTGTTCAATTCCTATTGTTCCTAGACAGTTCAATCCATTGTGGCTATATTCAATGCCCCTTGTCCCTAGACAGTCCCAATCCATTGTCCC
Organism: Megalonaias nervosa; assembly: GCA_016617855.1. Taxonomy (NCBI): domain Eukaryota; kingdom Metazoa; phylum Mollusca; class Bivalvia; order Unionida; family Unionidae; genus Megalonaias; species Megalonaias nervosa. Next base: position 13,081 of record JAECUM010042717.1, read on the forward strand.
TATACGTTCTTATGCTAAATTCCCAATGTTAAATTCGCATTGTCCCCAAAGTACAAACACCCAAATTTAGCATAGAATTCCCATTGTCCCTAGGGTATCCCCCCACCCACTCACTACTCACAACTATGAAAGTGATTTATATACGTTTGATAATTAATAGCATACTTCTTTACTTACAAAATATTGTACAATTTCTGTCAAAATTTTGTTGATCAGACTGTCTTCTTTTTATTGTTTTATTTATTGCATTTAACCTACAACAAAGTTTTAAGTTTAAATACTTTCCGGTAGTTTTTATTTCACGGCGTCGTTCTGTGATATGTTGTGACTTTTAACAAATAAGGCAGTTGGGAAGTCGAAATAATTAATGGTCGAAGTACACTTCAACTCCAGTAAAAACACATTTCAATAAAGAGACATTAAACTGGAGAGAGAGAGAGAGAGAGAGAGAGAGAGAGAGAGAGAGAGAGGTGGAGAGCAGTGGGATTATGCACAAGGGAGGCAAAGTCTCACTTACTACTACAGTGGATTGTACAGAGTTCATAATCCTGCAAACATTGCATCCAGTACGTCAGTGTAGCAGTCTTCATTTTATTATTGTCCGTCCCTTTTTCCTCTAAACTGAAAACAAAACTTTTGAAGGTTAACGCAGAACATTACTGTGATGTGACATTTAAGTTTATGATAAAAGAAAAAAGAATACGTAAACACCTAAATGTTGGAAGCTAATAGAGTTTACTTCCTTTACAAAGCAGACTTCATTAAGTTGCTTTTTTTAAAAATTTTGTTTCAAAAATATCTTGATGGTTTTTCTCCATCATTCGTGAGATCTAAGTACAGCATTATGCCATGTGCTCAGTCCGTGGTCCAAGTACACTTGTGTCCCTGGGCAAGGCACTTTACTCCAAATGCCTCGGTACTATACAACCTTCCATCATTAATGGGTTGATACGTTGTTAAACAGCAATCACACCAGAGTTTCGCAAGTTCATATGTATTGGCTTCGATACCATCAGATAAAAGGTTCTCTTCAAGTCTACAAGAAATTGTTTAACAAACCTCTCTCTCTCTCTCTCTCTCTCTCTCTCTCTCTCTCTCTCTCTCTCTCTCTCTCTCATTTCCATTAAATTCTTTGACAATGTATACATTGTGCGCTATAAATTAGTACGACTGATAATCAATTACAACTGTGCATGCGTGTTATCTCTTAGCTAGCACCCGGTTTATAAAGACGCACCATTTTAAAATATAATCGGTGAGAGCGTATACAGACTTGTGTGAGATGATATTAAACAGTTCATGAGGAAAAAAAATTACAAAATCTTGATACCTTAAACTGCAAGAGCTGCGGGACAAGGGAATGGAAAAGCATAGTAGAACCGTGAGAAATGTTCAAATGAACATTTCCGAAAACGGAGGTTTGGGTCTTTCTTACACGAGCATTTCTTTTAAATCGATGAAAATCTCTTGGGTTGAGTGTTATCTCGACCCAAAAACGTACTTGAAATGAAAATGATTCGCGACACAGAGGTGGAGCAGGTGTGTGGTTAATTGATTCTTATATTGTATATGAAACATCATGAGCAAAATTATGTGACCTAAAAAATATTATTTGATATACAAGATGCATTTGTCAATAATAGTCTGTACAATTCATGCTTGTATACCTACACCTAATCACGTAGAAAATATATATTCAGAGATTTTATGGAATAATTCACATAGAAAGATAGCTGTAAGTATTTATTAGCGATATGACCAGAAACGACTTGATGGGTTCATGAGTTATAATAATAATAATATTTACACGGAATTTTGCCAAATAATAAAATATAAAATGACAAAATTGAATATCCATCAATGCACTTCTGTAACGACGCTGTTGATTATTTTGACTATGTATTTTGTATTTTCCCTGAAGCCAATAAATTTTGGACCCATTAAAAATAACTTCAAAGATAAATTTGAAGAAGATATTCAAATTACTTACAAAAGTGTTGGTTTCCATTTTCACTGTATGATAATATTGACCAGCCGTTTAGCAACATTAGCCAAATTCTGCACGTGTATTTTCATTTTTGTTCTTTTCCATAATGATATTTACATTCTGAAGAGTATACAAAACATTCAAATATTGTGAAAAGTTATGTTTTACTCTACAGTAAACTATGCATACATAACAAGCGTGCAGCATTTCTCTCAACTATCTCTTGTCTTTTGTGTATTCCGCAAGCGACAAACGATGTCGCCATTGAGCATCAAGTTATCCCCGAAAGGGACATAGGTTCAATATGGGTAGTTAGGACCCATAGTACCATGATGATATTGAAATATTGTTGTTTTTTGTTTTCGGTTTATCGACATTTTTTTCAGTGCAAGGTACGCTATACATGGCGGCCATTAAAACTGGTGGAGGAAGATCCAGGGAAAACCATGCAGTGGCGCAGCGAGGGTACTTAGCGCCCGGGGACAAAACATAAATTTGGCGCCCCCTTCGAATGCATCTGAGATAACGAATAATTGTATTTTCCTCATTTTGGCGCCCCTGGCACATGGCTCCCGGGGACAACTGTCCCCCCTGTCCTCCCCAAGCTAGGCCACTGAAACCATGGTAACAACCACCAACCCACGAGAAGCTACCCATATTGGCCGAGCCCGAAACTCTAACCCACGTGGAGAGAAGTGAGATGGCAATGATCGGCAAAGGCGAGATTTTTAGACGACTCGGCCACTCGGGACCCCGATGCTGAAATGCACGAAGATATTGAATGTATAGTCATATGCATGTAGATTGATTATATTTTTACGGCGCATCAGCACTGAACACAAAGACTCTTTGATACTAGGTTTAAAATCAGTATACCGTATTTTGAAATCAGATGGTTCTAGGTATAGGGCCATTTTAGCAGCGCGATCTGCTTTTTCATTACCTTTAATACCAATATGGCTGGGTAACCAACACTATACTATATTGTGGGAGGTACTCAGCTCAGTATTTTTGATGAGAATATCGGTTAATAATGGATTTTCCAGTTTTCTATTGTGTAGTGACTGAAGTACTGATAGTGAGTCGGAAAAGATGGTGCTATTTAAATACGTTTTCGATATATTGCAGAGCAAGGTCTATTGCTCTGATTTCGGCTAAAAATATTGATGTACCATTTGGTAAGCAGCCTATTCCTCATCCTTTGATCCATCAGTATAAATTCGTATGCATGTAGATATTGAATGGATTCATATATGGATATTGAAAATGCATGAAAATATTGAATAACACGGAGGCGTGAGTACGATATGTGGATATCAAAATGTAAAGAAGATACTAAATGTTACGGAGACATGAGTGTGATATGTGGGTTTCAGTCCTATGTTGCAATGTGGATATCGAAATTCAGTGAAGATATTGAATATAATCATATACATTAATATATTAAATGGATGCAATCTGTCCTCTCACACGGGCTGTTGGTGTCATCATCGTGGAGAGGTGAAACGATCACAAATTGTCGTTGGAGAAATGGACAGCCAATACAGCATTAGGGTCTATTTATATATATCAAAGATAGACGTGACCTTATGAATATCACGATCGAACTTTGCTTCAGCCTTGATCGAAGGCATAATTGAGATGTTGTATTCCATCACTTCTTTGTGTTGCGCCGGGACCAATGAGTCTTGGATGCTTTGTCTAATTTACTATAAGTTTCCATTTCTATTTCCCATTTTCCACACAAGAGTCTGGCGATGTGACTAAAAGAATGTCAAAGACTACGTAGAATGCAAAGACTATGTAGATTGTGTATATATGTCAAAGATTATTAAATGCAAATGTATGCCAAGAGTATGTTGACTGCTTATGTATACCAATGAGTGTTGCCTGCGTACGTATGTCCAAGATTTTGTTGAATATGTATATATGCCAAAGAAATGTTGAATTCGTAGGCATGCCAAAGATTATGTTGAATTCATATCGATATCAAAGATTATGTTGAATATGTATGTCAAAGACTATGTTGATTGTGTATGTCAAAGATTATGTAGAATGCACATGAATGCCAAGAGCATGTTGACTGCATGTGTATACCAATGAGTATGTTGAATGTGTATGTATGTCCAATATTATGTTGACTGCATATGTATACCAATGAGTATGTTGACTGCATATGTATACCAATGAGTGTATACCAATGAGTATGTTGAATGCGTATGTATGCCCAATATTATGTTGACTGCATATGTATACCAATGAGTATGTTGACTGCATATGTATACCAATGAGTATGTTGACTGCATATGTATACCAATGAGTATGTTGAATGCGTATGTATGCCCAATATTATGTTCAATACGTACTTATTTAATCCTCTTCGCAAGGAGTAACGCATAAATCGGCAACCAGAGCTCGCTACTGAAGTGCACGAGAGCAGTACAATGCCGTATCAGCAAACTTCAGGTCCTCCAGGAGACTGGTAAGGGTCCAGAGAATCCCTCTTCTTTCCTGAATGACTATACCTTCATGATCCAGTCAATTCCAAGTATGAACAAAAGGGGAGATACGATGCATCCTTGCTGCTCTCCAATTCCCACCTCAAAGGCTTCAGTCAGTTTAGTATTGCAGATTACTTGTGATGTTAACTCTATGTACAGCATCCATATTATGTTTACAATTTTCTGCGGAACTCCGTAATGTCTCAATAGTTTCCAAAATGATTACCGATGTATGCTGTCAAAAGCTTTCCCCAAGTCAACAAAATTGGCATATACATGTGTATTCCACTCCTGGCTTTGTTCCAAGATCTGTCTCAGTACAAATATGTGGTATAAGCATGAAGGTCCAGGTCGATCTGTTTTCTGAATCACAAGTTCATACTTCACACCATAATTCAGCGCACTCAGTCATTCCGAATAACTCAGTCGTTAAATTCCACTGCTAATCGATTCCCGCTTTTGCCTCAGAGGAACGATAGCGGATAGAGGGCGCTGAATTTTTTCTATGAGACACCTAGGCCGATTCTATACCTCGATATCTATCATTCTATCATAGTTTCCTCTATCCACCCTTACCTTTGCTTCATACAAAGATTTAAAAAAATAATTTTTTGCATTGCTTGGTTGCGGTCGGTCAGGATGATTTGACTTTTGACCAAACTACATTCACAGACAAAACCACATTTTTTTTATTTTTTTTATTTTTATTTTTTCTCCAACTCCGTCGAGTTGCAAATGTACAAAATGGTTAAAAGAAAAGCACACTCCTTTGAGCTGAAACTGCTTCTCCCGACCATAGGTCCTGTATGGAGTAAAATGCGTGGTCTATTTCAGCAGCTTTGTACAGTGTTGTATATGCTGACCGACTTTATCGTGAGACACTTAGACTAGAAAGAAAGAAATAACCAGTTTGATCCCAACAGATTTGTACTGATTAGAAATAAAACACCAAGCACCGTCATTTTATCAATATTTTACTTGACAAAAGTAGTTCAGAATATCTGATCATATTTTTGAGTTATCGATTGCGGATACATCTTTCATTTTTTTATGCTTACTGTTATAAGTCTGAATATACCTCCCCGTTTGTTGGTACCCACTACCTATTTAAAAAAAGAAACAAAGAAAATGCTTACATGATAAAAAGAAGCACATAACTTTGTTCATTTATTGATTTATAATTTCAGACCAGGTAGGGGCCCCGAGTGGCCGAGTGGTCTAAAGCTCTCTCCGTTACGGATCACTGCCATCTCACCTCTGTCTGCGTTGGTTCGAGTCTAGGATTCGGCGAATGTGGATATGTGAGAAAGCTTGCCAGTAGCTTCTCGTGGGTTGGTGGTTCTTTCGGGGGATTTCCCGGTTTCTTCCTCCACCATTAATACTGGCCGCCATGTATAGCCTATCGTGTGCTGAAAAATGGCGTTAAGCCCCACAACAACAACAAAAAAACAAATCAGACCGAGTGGGCCTTAACACCGTTATTGTCTGCGCATTTCGCTCCAAACGGAAGTTTTTAGTGTAAAAGATGACCCTTAGATTTTAACGTAGCTTTAACAATTTCGCTACGATGTTTTCAGTGTGGCAGTTTATAGTGATGTCTAACACTGGGGCATCATACCCCAGACATATTGCATCATTTTTCACTCAGCCACATTATCCTGACACCAGGCCGACCAGTCCTAACATTAACCTCATAATGGTGGGCTCCATGCGAGGCAGCTGCTATTACCAATTTTACAAGTCTTTGGCATGACTCGACGGGGACTTGAATCTACGACCTCCCGGGTCCGAGGCGGACGCTCTGACCACTTAAGCCAATGGAGCGGTCATCAGACTTTTGGATTATTCATTGCAATTTCATGCAAAAATATGGTTTCAAATTTACTCTTTTTTCAGGAAGGCCTTGCTTCCCATACCCCTCCCCCAAGGCTTTGTCCTGGACCCACAAGGAAAACTAGGCGTCCACCTCTACCATCAGCATACTTTCAGTATTAAGGTTTCCCAACTTTTACATCCACCCACCCCATGTGTAACCCCGTTGGGGTAGGTCCCCCAAATCCCCTGCCTACTTTGCCAACTCACCCTCCTACTTTAAATCAAATGGAAGGCCCTGACTTGTATGTAAAGAAAATTTGATGATAATCAGAAAGGTTGACAATTTAGTTATAATAATATCGGACAAAAATTTGCTCTTAGCCGGGATTCTTACCGAGTATTAACCATTCTATGAAGAAAAAGGTGTCTTCTGATCCATAGTGACACAGTGGTACTGCATCAAACTCATTTTCACAGTGTGTGTGTGTGTGTGTGTGTGTGTGTGTGTGTGTGTGTGTGTGTGTGTGTGTGTTATCTTCAACTGAAATACACTTTGCTAAGAATACATGGAAGTTGAGTTATCGCCAAAATTGCTAACATAAAAATAAATAAATAATAGAGTTTGATTGGTCCCATTGATTATTTGCTCTTCACATTAGAATCACCTTCTTCTGAAAAAGGTATAATAATCCAGTGCTTATGCACAGAAGATGCTGTTTGTAACACACAACTTGAAGTTTTTCCCTGTAGCTGGAATTTACAATTTATCTCCCCTGTCGTTTTTCATGTAATGACGTCATGCAATACGTCGTGTGTCATAGTTACACAAGGTATTAGCATGCCTCCATTTGGGAAGAGCATGCTCAAATATGGGGTCGGAGATTTCTAAGGAATCTGGGCTATTGGCTTTGCAAAGGAAACACAACGAAATAGAAACCATATCGAAAAATAACCCACCAGACGGATTGCCTGGAGATGATTTCGATCAGATAATAGTGATGGACAGAATTATTATGCAACAACAGATATTAAAAGGTAAAATTATGTCATTCTGCCAGGTTCTGCGGACCATGAGAGTACCAGAATCTGAATACTATCTTGAAAAGATACTTGAAAAAAAATAAATTCTTCAAGCTTGATCATGTAGACTATTCAAATCTTCCCAGCTGGATTTCAAATCGAAGTTTCAGCATCCAGTGGAGACTCCAAGTCGATTCTTCTTTGAGTTTTTTTTTTTTAATTTTTTTTTTTAAATATAGCACTGTATCTATTTCTATCCGTTTTAATGTTAGCTCTTGAAACTACTCTTTGCTTTCACTCAGATTGCCTTGCATAACAAAACGATAAATAAAAATAACTTTGATAAGCGACTGTAAACTATGAAAGTTTTACTATTAGTAAGTTATATATGTCTTTTTGTGTGTCGTTGAGTACATTTTGTTATTTTGTTTAGTACCGATACAAAAAATGTATTAATTATGTATTAATAGCTTTAACATATATCTATTTCATACACATGTACAAAATAATCCCAAATAGAAGGTAAATATTAATAGTTTTTTGGTTTTTTTTAGCATTTCCCTTACTACTGCACACTCAAAGGTCGAGATAATTTTGCTGCAAGAATATATTACCATCTTGTACCCTTCCCCACCACGAGTCCACTTTCTAAACTGCTGTGAGACCCATACCCCACTTCCCAAATGATGCGCTTATTTTAATACCGTATAAAACAAAATACATGAAAAAACACTGACAACTTGTTAGCATTTCGAATCAAATAGGAGTTCATTTAGGAACACGGTCGTCATATTCGCATGGGCGAGTCTGTGTTTTCAAGGAAGAAATGTGTTATGGTTTCGCCGTCTTTGCTAATCTCAATAACTCCCTAAATTTTGGAGTTGCATCTCTTTGAACACATACACACAAGAGTTCCTTTTTTTTGTGATTCGTTCAGTTTGTTTTAAATATATTAAAACTACAAACTGCAAATACTGGACTCAGACGAAAGAGATTTTACTGATATAAACTGTCCTTGAAGGACAGTGAGTAGTCTTTCTGCTTGTTTACATAGAGCTTCCGTTTGGTTTGAAACGCCATTACGTTTACAGTGTTTTGGACCCTCTGGTGATAATCAGGTATGAAAATTATAAATTTATGAATGAAATGACAAAGTTTTGTGCATTTTTATATCATTTATGCCTTTTAGTTTTAAAATCGATGGGGAGGGGGAGTACAAGCAAACGGGAGGGTGCGAATACTAAAAAATTGCTGATTTCCAGAATATCAAATTGAAATAATAAATATGAAAAAATAGTTTTAGAATATACTGCATAGATGCAAGATATCAGAGCTTACTTTTAGACCAGTTCAAAATTTATTATAAAAACATTATTTGTTTTGGTATATGTGCATAAGGATGTCGTGAAATAGCTGTAAATTGCCGATTTACGGAAAATATAAATAATAAATGAGATACCTTTCTGTGCGCGTTGCCTTACATGGACATCGTAGTTAAACAGAAAGAAAACAAACAAACAACGAACAAAAAGAAAAAAAATGACTTTACCATAGACTGTCTAACCACTCAGAACTATAAACACGATCCTCATAAACTCGATAAGGTCCTGGCTCATACGCTAAAACATATATAATCCCCGCGGATTTCTGCGCTTTTTTACGATTCTGTGGTCTTAAACTAAGTAATAAAACTTTAGGTGCCTGTAGTCTTGGATGTACTAAAGTACCAGTGGCCTGAAGTGTGACGATGTGCTAACAGTCTTCCAATTGATCACAGTGTTCTTGTCTGAATTCACTATAATTCCAAATGCATGCTTCAGTCCAATAAATATTACCGAGCACTTCGTAATTCCAGAGAATAAGAATTTGAATAAATAATTCAACTCAAATCAAAAACTTAACACAACAATACAATGATTCTGCTTCTGATATTATATCAAGAATTAATATTTTATCAAATAAACAAGATTGTATTAAAAAAAAAAAAGACAAACGTAGAGCTAGGATGCATGTTATAAGTTCATTTCTATATAATTCTAAGTTGTAAGCAGATAAAATCTGTTACTAAACTTATAATAAAGAAAGTGGTCAACATCATATACAACAGGTTTATCAATGGGGAATACATAATCCTAGAGCCAGACCCCCAAATTGCATGTTTGCCTCTATTGATAATGTTCCAAATATTTAAACCACACTCATAGAAAAATATTAGCTATGTATTATTTGTTTACAAAATTAAAAGTTACTGGTCAGGTACACAATGAACATGCTTTTGGACAAAGTCAAGTCCAAAATACAACTGTATAAACCATATAATCATAGACCAATAAAAACAAAACAAAGAGCAATACAAAAAAATTGCAGTTGCATCAGTCGATGAAGGAAGGGAATATTTCCATTGGTCAGAACATAATCATGTGATCAGACCCAATTGCGTTTATTTTTGCATAAACTGTACGGAGAACTACTTTATACTAACTTCTATAAACAGAGTCACGTGCAAAGTAACTAACGTAAACACTGCACGCCTTTAAAACGAAATAAAATCTGTGGGTTTATGTTTATTTTGAAAATAAAATAAATTGATTTGACAGAATCAAATAACACAACGTTGCTGTTTTTCTGAATATAAATAATTCTTTACTTTACTAGATTTGAAAAAGAAAAGCTGGGAAACTCAAATCTGCCAAGAACAATGTGGCTACAGCACTTTCACTGCTACTCGTTACAAATGAATTTAAAACCATAGGAAAATGATATTGGGACTGGGAGGAGGGGGTTCAAAGACTAACATTATAACAATTGGATTTACAGTCCTACAATGTAAGATGCCGACCTTGATAGTTATGATGTATGGTGGGTGGGAGATCCGATCCCCCCCCCCTCGTAACTGTCAGTGTTGATATCTTGCACTGTTTGACTATTGGGTCCCCATCACTATAACCATTTACTGATAGTGTAAATTTCATTTGTATGTAGACCCTGGTGGTAACCGAAACTATTAATCAACACGAAAATAGATTTAAAGACGCGAAAATTGGTTACTCACATGTCTGGACAATAACGATTCACAAGACACAATGAACTCGTGATAACAAAATATCCAAGAGTCATTCGTATGTCAAACAAAACAACACATCCTTTGCTTTCAATATTGAACTTCAACTCAGAAAACATGTGCCATTTTAGATAAAAGATTAAGATCATGCTGTGGAATGTTCAAAACCTTAGATCGCCTACCATTAGTAGAATTTTTTGTTTGATATTGACGTAGCTATGACGTTGCAGATGGAGAATTCCCTGTTCTATAAACAGCTAGGTTGCAGACGCCTCAAAAAGAATTCATAGCTTAAACGGTGTCTGAAACTGATAGGAAATATCTTTATAAAAAACCAAAATAATAAATATAATTATAAATAATTGCAATTATAAGAGTTTAACGTTGTTTTTTTTTCTGAGTTTATCGTGGTATAAATTGTCAGTTGCCGACTCACACAGCTTACATAACACCTTTCGGGCGTTATTTGCTGTGTGATTCGGCAACTGACAGTTTATACCACGATAAAATCAGAAAGAACAACATTAAATTCTTAATTAAATATACATAACAGCCGGGCAGGAAAAATTATGTCGTTCACTGGGTAGCAACTACAAGGAAAAATTCTATGAACGTGCAGTCCCAGTTGCAACAGTTCTTTTCCTACCGATGACCTATACATTAATAAATAACTGATTGATTGTGTATATTTTTAAAATTATTTTTATTATAAATTATTTTAAGGTAAACGTCTTTGATGTGCATGGATTTGTTTCTCCATACCCTGTCAATGAGATTAACGGCTGTCTTCCTACATCGATAAAAAGAATTTCCGAAACTTTTATGAATGACAATTTTTACAAACTGGGGTTGTACATAAAAAACTTCAGTTTGTCTATTTTGTCAAATCAATGAATGTTTTATTGTGAAAATGAATTGTTTGTTTATTCTATGCACATTCTTTGCGCAGATTGATACAGTGACCACTACGAACAAAATCACTAAGGTGGAGGTGGGGTACTATAGCTACCTGTCAGAACGCTCCAACAGGCTTCGTAGTGTAACATCGTTAAACAATATATTTTAATGATTGTGAGTTTCCTTGTAATGATGTTGGTTTCTGTTTTTTATGCAATTAGACCTGAATTTGTTTGTGTTGGCAGACTTGCAGTCTATTTCGGTAATAGATGATGCAGCCTAATTTCAATTATTATTTATTTCAGTTTGCAATGGACACTAATCGATGCCTGATTTATCCATCATTTTCAGAGAAGATTATCATTTTGACGACAGTTAAAATCGCTACTCAAACACTTCTAATACTATACTTTTATGTCATTAAGAGTTTTTCTTTAAAATGTGTAACATTTCTCGCTACATAATATCGAATAGCAACAGGTCATGTATATTACGTCATTGATAATTTTTATGATTTGTGTGGAAAATTATTTATGAAAAAGTTAAAACTTAAAGCCTGCATTTTGTTGTTTGGGATTCATTTTCATGCATTCTTGACAACGCCTTTTCAATGATTACATAAATTTATAATATAGAAGGTCAACAGTGTTGACACATTAAAATCTATTCATTCTGATGAGGAGAGAGATATAAAGTGGGGGATTTAAATAGGTCTCAATGTTGGAATCCAGGGACGACAAACATACACAAAGACATATATTTCTAAAATGAAAAAAAAAACAAAAACCCAAAGACCCAAAACAAAGTAGTTCCAAAAGTAATTTTCCAATAAACGTATATATTTCATTATCTCCTAATGAACTATATCATAAAGGCTATTTATCATGTAGTCGGTACACTTTTGCCTACAGTGTGTGCAGTTTCATATTTTTTATATTATACGTGTGAACATATCACTTTATGTGATTCTGATTGGTCCAAATAAGCCCATGAAATTATTGTGCAGTATTGTCTTTATTCATTGGCTGCTATCGTGGGAAAACTTTTTTAACCCCGCCTTCTGGAATTGTTTGTTTTGAATGAACAGTTTTGGCCGCCATTTTTTTATTCGACTCGCGAAAGGGAATTGGGAAAAAATGGTCTCGTTCAGTCTCAGTATTGCCAATTTACCCCAACAGGGGTTTGTTATGTCATGTATAACATATCGTAACATGAAAAATGGCAAAACCCCCAAAACAAGAACAATAACAACAAGTAAAACTATTGTTAAGATGATAGCGAGGGTGGGGGTGAGGATATCTGTAGCATGGAATCGACACTATATACAGCTTGGTTTAAATGTGAACTTACTGAAGTAAATAAATTCACCTTTGGTCACAGAAGAATGTAGACATAAACCGGTCTCCCCAACAGACATAACTTTATCGAGCCACAGCACATTTACGCGGCAAATATGTAATGCAAGTCCCACTCAAAAACAGATTTGTTTACGTCTTCTGTACAATCCAATGTTCCAAATCAAATACTGCAAATATCCGGTAATCTTCTTCTCACAAAAATATCGCAACAATGTAACGTTTAGTTGTGATGTGGAAAATTTCAACGTAAACACTTTTACTGTGTTGTGTAGGCCAACCCAACCGGTACTGTGCACCGTATCAAACAATGGGACATCACACGCATTGGATATTTTGTGTTAACAAATGTTTTGCCTTTTGTAAAATGTTCTGTTTTTTTGGATGGACGATTATTCTTCCTGTTACGTATTGGCTCGTTCAAAGTAACACAAAGAAAGAGTGAAGACAACAAGCTTTGTAAATTTTAACAAAAATAATTTATTTCCCTAGATAACATGGTGAAAAGGTAAATAGGCGAAACAAGACTTACGATTTACGAAGAAGATCCAAAAATATGTTCTAAATTTGTGAAAACACATAAGTCCTGTGAATAAACAGTTCTAAATTGATACAGTCTGAATCTCAGTTCCGATCCAAGATGGCGGATGACGACGTCAGACGAAAGCTAACACAGAATGTTCAGAATTTTCACTGTAAAGCACAATTTGTATTGTTCTGTTCCGATTTAGAAATAATTTCATCAAATGTCTTTGTCCAAAGCCAGTAGTGTTGTTCTCCAGGGAAAATAATTATTTAGAAAGTAGACGAAATACAGCTACCACCACTAACAACACACATGTTGTTCCTCGTACGAATGCGCAACTCTTTCCAGCACAGAAATACCTTTCTTAAGGTATTATAAACTCTGTAAGATGTTATGATGTGACTCTGAACTACGACTGACTACGACTACGACTAAACATTTCTTACAGGTAACTGAGCATTTAAAACAAGCTAATGCGTCATTACATGTACACACGCATGAAGGACACGTGTGATTTCGCAATCCATCTGGACATTACAAAAGCGTAAACAAGTAATAGTGGTCACAGCCAATCATTTACATAGCTCTTTCTCACTGTTTACTTGATACGAAAAACCGTCATGCAAAAATCGTGCTTACACGAGTCACATTTACGTTTTAAATAAATACGATGTTTCTAACAAACTATTAGACCCATGCAAACATAATCATCATAATAATAATAACTACATTTAATGATGTAAAAATAAAATAAAAATGAAACAAAGAATTAGAAGAATTTAAATTTTAACACATATGTAATCTGACTACAGGGTCGTAACATTCCTGTATAATATACTTTTACTATTTCAACTTTGTTTGGGACTTTTTTTTACGCACAACAAATGAAAAGTCCAGCGTCTGTCAGAATGAACGAAATTATTCGTTCTTCTTTCTATCTAAATAATTTCCCCTGAAATAAAGCTATGTGATAAAAAGAATCTCAAATGGGTAATGATTTAATATTAAATTTATGAAACTCGTTAAATAATATCCAGCTTTTGCTCGCCAAGGCTCGCAAAAGCTGGATATTATTCAACTCGTTTCATAAATTCAATGTTAAATCGTTACCCATTTGAAATCCTCTATATAACCAAGAGCATAAGCGAAATGTACATACATGTTACATTGTATATTTATACTGCCTGTTACGAGTCTATGCTCTTAAAATAAGGAACAAAAAAGAGTTAAAAGTGAAACTATGGTTTCACCGAAGTTTACTAGAGAGAATTTTTGAGTCCTGTAATAAAGTCCATTCTCTCTTGCTCATTCTGCAGAGTTTTCTTCAATTAAGATTTTATGGCCCTTACAAAGTAAAGAAGAAAATGAATGAGTTAAATTATAATATTAGTACTCAAGTCTAAGTAAATTAATGGAGTACTACTACTTTCAAAGAAATAGCCAGGTAAATCATGCAATTAATTTAGTTGTACCTGTCCCACCAACTGAGGATTTGAATGAAGGAATTCAGTTGGATTCTACTGATCTTGGAACAACAAATCTTCGGAATTCGGAAGTTATGGAAAATCTAGACCAGAAACTTTCTCATTTACAAAATCAAGAAAAAAGTGAACTTAAACAATTGTTGTCTGAATATGAACACTTGTTTCCAGACGTGCCTACAAGGACAAACAAAATTTTTCACGACGTTGAAATAGTAGATTCAAAACCCATGAAACAACACCCATACAGGATGAATCCTTTCAAACAGGAATACATGAAAAATGAGATTCAGTATTTACTGGAAAATGATTTTATAGAGCCCAGTAAGAGTGATTGGAGTTCACCGTGCATTCTTGTTCCGAAACCGGATAAAACTTTCCGAATGTGTACGGATTATAGGAAGGTGAACAGTGTGACAAAAACAGACTCATTTCCATTGCCAAGAATCGACGATTGTATCGACAAAATTGGAAATGCCAAATACGTCACTAAATTCGACCTTCTGAAGGGTTTTTGGCAAATTCCACTAACGGAAAGAGCAAAAGAAATTTCGGCATTTGTGACTCCAGATGGACTCTACCAGTATAAAGTAATGCCATTTGGGATGAAGGGTTCTCCAAGTACTTTTCAACGCCTTATGAATATGATTACTTCTGGTCTAGACAATTGTGATGCCTATATTGATGATGTCATCATCTACAACGACACCTGGAAAGAACATCTAGCCACGATTCGGAAGTTCTTCGACAGACTCACAGATGCAAATTTGACTATTAATTTATCTAAAAGTGAGTTCTGCCGTGCTTGTGTTACTTTTCTAGGACATATTGTGGGACATGGTCAGGTTAAACCTATAGATGCTAAGGTCAAGGCTATTTCTGAATTTCCTGTGCCTGTCAGTAAAAAACAGCTGATGCGATTTTTGGGTATGGCTGGGTACTATCGCAAATTTTGTTCTAATTTTTCTGATATTGTTGAACCTCTGACAAACTTGTTGAGAAAGAAAAACAAGTTTCTTTGGACTGAAAAATGTCAAGAGGCTTTCGATAGATTAAAGGCCATACTTAAAATGCACCAGTTTTAACAGCTCCAGATTTTAGTCAACCATTCAAACTATCTGTGGATGCAAGTGATGTTGGGGTTGGAGCAGTTTTGCTTCAAGATGACAAAAATGGTGTAGAACACCCAATGTGTTATTTCTCTAAGAAATTAAATAAACACCAAAGGAACTACTCCACAATCGAGAAGGAATGCTTAGCTTTAATACTGGCATTACAGCATTTTGAAGTTTATATCAGCTCAGTTCCTTCTCCGGTTGTTGTGTTTAGTGATCACAACCCCCTTACTTTCATCAGCAGAATGAAAAATAAAAATCAAAGACTATTGAGATGGAGTTTATTTTTGCAAGAGTACAATCTTGACATCAGGCACATTAAAGGAAAAGATAATTTAATTGCAGATGCACTTTCCCGTGTATAGAAATGTCATTTTCATATACACCTTTGTGTAAATTCATAAGAGTTCTTCTTATGTAATTTTTTTCCTCATGTATAATTTACATCTGGTAAAAAAGAAAGCTTTATTACATAAATCTTTCTTTTTTCTTTATGGGGGAAAGTGTTACGACCCTGTAGTTAAATTACATGTGTGTTAAAATTTGAATTCTTTCTAAATCTTTTTATTTCATTTTTATTTCATTTTTATATCATTAAATGTAATTATCATTATGATGATGATTATGTTCGCAGGGTCTGATATTTTGTTAGAAACATCGTGTTTATTTAAAACGTAAATGTGACTCGCGTAAGCACGATTTTTGCATGACGGTTTTTGTCGATTCAAGTAAACAGTCGGAAATAGCTATGTAAATGATTGGCTGTGACCACGGTCATTACTAATAATACTTGTTGACATTCTTTACTACGTTGGCGATATTTCGAAATCGCATGATTTCTTCGTGCTTGTACATGAAATGATGTATTAGTTTGCTTTAAAATACTCAGGTACCTGCGAACTAGTCTAGAGTCATATTGGAAAGTCATATTTTAACATCTTAGAGAGTCACATCATAACATCTTATAGAGTTTCTAATACCTTAAGAAGGTATTCCTGTGCTGGAAAGAGTTGTTCGTTCGTACGTATGTAGAACAACATGTGTTTTGTTATCGATGATAGCTGTACTCCGTCTACCTGTTAAATAATGATTATTTTCCCTGGAGAACCACACGACTGGCTTTGGACAAAACATTTGCTGAAATTAATTCTAAATTGGAACTGAACAATACAATTTGTGATTCACAGTGAAAATTCTGGACACTTGTGTAAAACCTTCGTCTGACGTCGTCATCCGCCATCTTGGAACGGAATTGAGATTCAGACTTCAATTTAGAACTGTTTATTCACAGGACTTATGTGTTTTTTTTACAATTTTAGGACACATTTTAGGATCTTCTTCATAAATCGTAAGTCTTGTTTCATATTTTTACCTTTTCACCGTGTTATCTAGGGAAATAAATTATTTTTGTTAAAACTTACAAAGCTTGTTGTAGTCACTCTTTTCTTTATGTTACTTTAAACGAGCCGAAACGTAACATAGCAAATGTTTTTCTCCCAAATAATATCTAAGTATAACATAAAATACGTCTGCAGACTTGATGTTACAACAGGAACACAAGAAATATGAATGAATCCAAAATAATAATGAATCTGATTGTTCAGTTCTTTCCTTACATACACCTTCAACAGTTAATAACGACTATATGTCGGGAAAGCCTTTTCAAAAAGGCCTTCGATAGGGTATGGCATGCAGCCTTATGGACAACTATGAGGAAGTACAACATCAGCTCAAACCTGGTGCAGGTTGTTGAGCACCTCTATGACAAAAGCCACCAGTGATGTCCTCATCAATGGCAGCAGAGGAGATTGGTTTCGAACAATAGTTGGAGTCAGACAGGGATGTATACTGTCACCTACACTCTTCAACATTTTCCTGGAAAGGATCATGGAGGATGCCTTGCATGACCACAAGGGCACTGTCAGCATCGGAGGAAGAACAATCACCAAACTTCCCTTCGCAGATGATATTGATGGTTTAGCAGGAGATGAAAAAGAACTGGATGATTTGGTTGAGCGCCTCGACAGAACCTCCGCTGCATACGGTATGGAGATTAGCGCCGAAAAAACCAAACTGATGACAAACAACACAAATGGCATCAGTGCTGAATTAAAGGTCAGTGGACAGAACCTGGAAAGAGTCACAAGCTTCAAATACTTGGAATCAATTATCACAGATGACAGCTCAAAACCAGAACTACTTTGCAGGATTGCCCAGACAACAGCAGCAATAACAAGGTTGAGACCAATATGAAAAGATACCAACATTGCACTTGGTTCCAAAATAAGGCTGATGCGCTCTATTGTCATATCCGTCTTTCTGTATGCTTGTGAAACATGGACGCTCACATCAGATCTACAAAGAAGGATTCAAACCTTCGAAATGAGATGCTACCACAAGATGTTGTGCATCTCATACACTGACCATGTAACCAACGAAGAAGTCTATCACAGGATCCAACAGACCCTTGATCACTGTAAAAAAAAAGCGCAAACTGAAGAAGTGGTATGGTCATGGCTCAAGATCATCTGGACTGGCAAAAATAATCTTGCAAGGCACAGTGCGAGGGTACAGAAGAAGAGGCAGACAGAGAAAGAGGTGGAAAGACAACATTAAGGAGTGGACAGACATGGGTTTTTGGAGATTCCCAAAAGGCAGTAGAGAACTGGGAAAGATGGAGAGAATTGGTTGTAAAGTCAACTGTGGTGCCCCAACGACCTCTTGGGTTAAGGGATTGATGATGATGATGATGATGATGATGATGATGATGATGATGATGATGATATGTCACAATATACCCCACGTGACAGATCAATATAATATTTCAAAATACCTTTTTATGTGATCTAACTCATCAAATAAAATTTAACTTTATTCTTCTAAGACAACACCTGACTGATCTGTCCAATGGGAAAAAGGCCGAAACTCGTAAACATATTGACTAATAATTATATTATTAGCAACTGTCAAGACGTACGTAAGGATATATTTATAGATCCTATGCAATTTTTCGCTCTTTAATATCTTAAAGTAAAACCTATGCACGTATGATGCTATATATAATCACTACAATTTAAAGTCATGAATAAAACTTATAAAAATATGGATTAAATCACGTACCAAGAGTTATGAAAAATATATACATAATAATATCAATGTAGAAATGTTCACTGCAGACACTCAGAGGGATAAATTTCCAAATATTTAGTAAGTACTTTATTTACTTCAATTCAAACACTCATTAGACATGCCTGAAATATATATTACTTTTCCATTTTTTTTTTTTTCTTATTCTGATTCTCAATATATTAGTTGCATCCTTCTGTAATTGTTTATAATTGCCGTTTGAGTCAACGAGAATGTGATACATTAGCTCATTGTGGATCTGGTCCAAGAGTTTTGAATTTCAACTTGTATCGGAATCTTTAAGTGTTTTTATAGTCTTCTGGCGACTGAATACTACCAATTTAACATCGTAGTTGGGTTTGTATGTTGTGTAATTATTATCCAGAATGGTTTAATTCTTGAGTTGTCTTTCAAATATTTAAAAGCAATACATTGTTTAGATCATTCCCTCTCTGAATGTTTAATGTACATTTCAAGGTTGTAATAACCATCGGATATTAAGACATTCCCACTGTCTTTCTTGTCACTGCTGTAGTAGAAGAGATTGTTTTTATCAGAATTGCTGTAATACCCAACAGAGAAATACACCCTCTGTAATGAAACGGATAGTCTGCCATTTTCGTTATCACTAACATTATCAAATATTTGTCGTTTTCGGGAAGTGAATCGTATCTCACTTGATCTGAGCTGTCCATTTATCTAGCGGTGCTTCTTTCAATTTCGTTACTTCGTGTTTTTCCAAGGTTAGTTTTTCATCGCTTGGTACTCGTTGCATTATTTGTTGAACTCGTTGATGATTATCAGAACTCATCATCGTTTATATTATTTTCTGTGATCGCTTATCATTTCGTTGATACTGTTCAATTTATTGACGGTTGATGCTACTATTTGATGACATTGCAAAACAGTTTCGAAACACAATTTTCATGCCATGTCTCTGACACAGTCTGACGACAGCTCTACTAAATCCTATGAAGTTTAATGGAACAACTGTACAAGTATCTATTCCAGAAGGGGCCCCGTGTGGCCGAGTGGTCTAAAGCGCTCACCCTTTCGGATCACTGCCATCTCATCTCTGTTTCCGTGGGTTCGAGTCTCGGGTTCGGCCAATGTGGGTATGTGAGAAAGCTTGCCAGTAGCTTCTCGTGGGTCGGTGGTTCTTTCCGGGGTTTTCCCGGGTTCTTCCTCCACCATTTATACTGGCCGCCATGTATAGCCTATCTTGTGCTGAAAAATGGCGTTAAACCCTACAACAGCAGCAACAACAACAACAACCTATTCCAGATAAACATAATATAGCTATTCAGATACCTACAATAGCTGACATGTTTCCATACCTGCCTCTGGGCATCTCAAAGCTTTGTATGTCATTCCGTATTTTTTTCGTGACCTTGTAGTATTTGATCACTTCGATTAAATTTGTGTATGTTCTACGTCAAATGCATACTTTAATCCATCTTCATGCTACGCAGCTTAGATCTTCATACTACACAGCTTAGATCTTCATACTACACAGCTTAGATCTTCATACTACACAGATAGAACTTCATACTACACAGATAGAACTTCATACTACACAGCTTAGATCTTCATACTACACAGCTTAGATATTCATACTACGCAGATAGAACTTCATACTACACAGCTTAGATCTTCATACTACGCAGCTTAGATATTCATACTACGCAGATAGAACTTCATACTACACAGCTTAGATCTTCATACTACGCAGTTTGGATATTCATACTACGCAGATAGAACTTTATACTACACAGCTTAGATCTTCATACTACGCAACTTAGATATTCATACTACACAAATAGAACTTCATACTACAGATAGAACTTCATACTACACAGCTTAGATCTTCATAGTACACAGCTTAAATCTTCATACTACACAGCTTAGATCTTCATAATACGCATCTTAGATCTTCATAATTAACGGATTAGTACTACTTTTCTCATTATTTTCATCCCTGAATCTTAAGTCTATATCTTTCCCGAAACAACGAAGATCATCTTTTATGATGTTTGAAATAGGCACATTACCATTTGCATAATGTCAAAAGTTGTTTTGTATGAGATCTAACTTTAAATCCCATCCATACTTGTCCTGACTACTGTTACGTTGATCAATTGTTGTTTTTCAACTTCAGTTTTATATAGTTAACAATTTTCACATGATTTCTGTTTTATCTATGCAGGGCCACAGCAGATCATCAACTCCATTTAATTTGATGTAGTGCAATTTAATAGTTTGTATGAGTTTCAGTACTAAGGTATGTGCTCCAGTTTAGTAACAGTGGCTGCTTTGTTTTTAAGCAGCCCGTTGATAGCTGCGTTACAGTAGTAAGGTATGGGAACGAGGTAGGGGTAATGCAACTGTAAGAGATGTAATGTGTTAAAGTAGTAAAGTCCAAAAACAAGGGGATGCTTTCGTTTTTAATGCAGTTTCAAACGTGAGTTTATACGCATTAATATAGAAAGTGTTTTAATGGGATTATTTTTACTTTGTACGTTTTTTCAGACATAGGTGTGGTGGTGGGGGAATAATTGTAATTTATTATTACCTCAAAATGAATTCACCCTCGAGTATGCAGTATTCATGGATGTGTTTCAGAACTGTCGATAGTCATCTACTAGATGTCTGCATACTATTGTTGGTATTGTTACGGCGACGATGATAATGATGACGACGATGATGATGAAGAATCTGTGTTCAGTAAGATTATTAGAGTTTCAGATACAAATTAACGGAAATGGAGGCGGCTACTTTGTGGGATTGTACCTTTCTGATTAAGTTAAAGTGTTTTCCTCCAGTGTGAGTCCAGGGTCGAAAGAACTTCATTTAATCTGTATACTTAATACTCTTCATTCATTTCTTGTAGGTCAGGCTGTGGAACAAAAAAGTATAAAATAATATAGAAAGTGATGTTAAAGTTTGACCTCTCCTGAAACAAAGTAATTTGCAGAACAAGCAAATCATGGAATGCATCGTGGCGGTTAATTTACTTCCTATTTTTGGGTGTGACTAATCCATGAAAGCGATGTTTTATCATTTATTAGTACATCAGCACATCGTTCGTAGATCTCGAAAGAAATATGCTACGAAAACTTATTAATATTTATCCCTCCGGAACTATACTATTGAACGGCAACATTAATCTATGCTGTGGCCAACGGGTTTTTCTGAACCTTTTCCTCCTTTCTTTCTATTTTCAGAACAGAATGCAGTTATTGGCAGTGGTGGCGTTGCTTACTACTTACCCTTGGACGACGGAGTAACTGAGAAAATCTCAACACCCCCTGCAAGATTAACTAGGAAAAGTATTCCCAGATTGGACCTATTTACCACTGAAGAGAAAGTTCTAATGGCAGAAATCATCCGCAGGGACCAATTAAAGAAAAAGGGAAACCAAGCTAGGATAGCAGAGGAGAGAAGAGCGCGCGTAGAGCAAAGACGAAGGGAGCTTGAACTGGCAGAGTTTGAGATACGCGTGCTGGATGAAGCGGATAAAGAGGGGGAATTGAGAGGACTTAAAAAGGAAACAACAGAGATGCAGGAGAAACTAGAAGATAGAAAAAGACGTCTTGAGGAACTTGCTCGTAAAACGAAACTCAAAGTGGTCACCTCTCGAGGCAAAGTCATAGGTGCTGATTAAGAAATGTCCCATCAAGACTTCGCCAGTATTTTCTTCTGTATAGGGCAAAAGTAAATCGGATTAAAGTACTTATGGAACCACCTCTTTGCTGATCTTAACTTACAAGACTTGGAGGTCAGCAAGGAGTTAATTACATATTCTTCCTGGTTTTTTTTTTTTGCTATTTTAAAAACATTTTGTCATCGAAAATTTCTTCCTTTACTAAAATGAGTTTGTTCAGAAACATTATAAAATCATTTTGATTTATTATGACTTATGCATAGATTCACCTACAAAATGGTACTTAGAATAATAAATTTTAAAAGTCAGATGTCTTGTTCGCTACTTAGTAACTTACAAGGCATGTTTCCTGACTGTGAATGAATTTTGAATAAGCTGTTACTTGGCGGAGGCACTCTCGCTGGAAGATGACTCCCATGCTGTTACTTGACGGAGGCACGCTCGCTGGAAGATGACTTCCATGCTCATTCCAATAAAACTCCTCTTTCTTTTAATATGAAGAATTTTCTCCGTTCTTAAAATGACCTTTACTTTTGCATTTCGAATATTTATGCAATGAAGTAGCCCGTTTCCCAAGCCCCGAAAAGTTACCTATCGAGTGTTGAATTAACGGAACTAATGTGAAAACAGACTGGAAAACTTAACAGTTATTACTGTCCCACAAAATATGCAGTTTCAAAGAAGAGCCAATCCCAGAAAGACATTCTGCAGTGCACCATTTAGTTGGCAGGAAAACATCCCATTTTTCTACTGGACTTTTACAAATTACATTTCAGACTCCAAGACATGTCCTTTCTTAAGTGAAACTTAAAACGAGAATGCATATCAAATTCTCTGGAACTATA